>VALG01017058.1:0-34584 GCA_009835305.1 Ipomoea purpurea
CGATTGGACTGCTGATGATGGTTTCCAAAGCCAGTGATGAAGTTTCTCTAGTATCTATTCCAGAACCCTCGGATGGAAATCGGGCCGGGGCATTCCTTCGATACTTTGCGCAACGAGCCCTAGAATCTGTTGAGGTCTCTCGACGGCGAGCGGAGTCACAGCCTTTGTATCTCGAAGCTGCTCAGAAAGAGGCAAAACACAGACAGGAGATCCTCCGAAACAGGTCAAACAATTCTAAAACTCCTATTGAAATTTCACTGGATAAACCTGATGATTCTGCTACCTCATCTTGTGTGCCTGTTAATTCTGAAAATTTAACTGCTTTGAACTTTGAGAACCCCCTGTGCATGTTGATCCTTCATCCCTGCCGTTGAGTGAGTCTGTTGATGAGAAAAATGATATCTTGCATGTGTCTGATGAGAAAGAAAAATCCTCTGATGAGCCAAATAAACTGAGTTTAGTTGTTTTCTCTTCTGATAATATTGCTCTGCCTCCTGCTGAGATTGCTGATGAACCTAAAGAAACTTGCTCTGCCGATGACACTCTTGTCTTACCTGCTAATGTTGAAACTGTTGATCTATCAAGCCCCCATAAGTCTGAGAAAACTGGTGGAATCCCAGTCTACACAGCCAGATCATTAGGTGAACGTCTGGAACAGGTGCGACACTTTGCTGGCCTACCATCTGCTTCAATCCCTCAACCATATCGAGTGATTCATCCATCTGAATCCTCCAGCGAAGATGATAAAATTCTGGCTGAAGTGTATGGATCTCAAGCACTTTCATCTGATATTCCAACTGTTGAGGCCACTGCTCATCCTGACTCCACGACCTTCAAAATTCGAGAGATTTCGAATCTTATTGGGAACTCATCTGCCAATGTCTCTGATTCTAGTCACTCTGTGACTCCTGTTCAATCCCCAATCAAAGAAACAAGACGGTCTAAAAGGAAGAATGTGCCAGTAAAGGTTGTTGTTGAGACCGGTGATGACAGTGCTTGATGTGGATCAGCCTGAGAAGAGAAGGAATCGAGTGAGGCTGTCAAGACTGAAGGAAATCCGCCTATTCAACAAGTGTTCAAGACACTGCGATCGTCTGTTAAGCAAAAGGGCCCTACTGCTGTTCAAGCTACTTCTGTACCTGCACCATCTGCCAGAAAAGGGAAGCCATCCACACGATCAAGAGGTCGAAGCATTACTCCTGAGGTTCAACCTGTTGAAGAAACTGACCCATCTGTTTACAGGCCTCAGTTTGTTTCTCCTGCTGCTCAGGCCAAATGGTCTACTATGGTCAGAAGGGACCTTATTGTTCAACGATCTGTGGATGAGAACCAGCTGAACTCTGTATGTGACATTCTACCTCTGCTGAATGAAGTCGGATTGCTGAAGACTGTCATGGACATCTGCCCATACTCTAAGCTTCTCACGTATGAATTCTATTGCAATCTCAATGTCCAGATTGACATCTTAACCGAACCTCGACCGATGCAGATCTTCATCAGAGAAGGTGGTATGTTTTTGGGCCGGACATGATCAATGAATACTATGGTTTGACTGCTGTGCAAGAAGAGGCTGTCACTGACTGGAACTTGGTGGCCAAAACTCTTACCGGTGGACAGACAGAATCTTGGCCTACAGGTGACAAGGACTATCTGCAGAGCTCGCAACTCACATCCAGATATGTGATTTTACATCGCCTGGCCTTTCACAACTGGCTCCCGTCAGCCCATTTCCACACGGTTGGCAAGCTTCTGGCAGGCTTTTTATTTCGAATTGGAACGAAGATGCCAACTGATCTGGAAAATGGATTTACTATCACATACTTACCTTGATTCATCCACGGAGGCAAAAGGAAGACTACCCTTCCCAAATCTGATTTATGGCATTCTTACAACTCAGGGTCTTGAGCCTATGCCCAGTGAAGTGATCAGTCCAACGCTGCTCTATACTGTTTGATAAACGTCTGCTGACTGGAGATCACATTCGGGATGTTGTTCCGGTGACTGCCCCATCCAATTCTGAACCTGACGCTGTGCCTGACGACTCTCCTCATGCTAAGATGTTCAACTTTCCATTCAGTTGAAGGCAAGGGTGGCTGATCTTGAGACTGTTCACAGCATTGTTGCAAAGCAACTGACAGGGGCCCGTACTGAGCTGGCAACCGTTCTTCTTCGTTTAAGCCTATCTGAATCTGCTGCTGCTGCTGATCCTGCGAAGTCTGATAGTGACACTCCCTCCAATGCTTGACCTTTGGCTATCATTGGCAAAAAGGGGGAGTAGTATGAACTCAGGAGGAGTTTTTGTTTGTGTACTTCTGGCCCTGGCTGGGCGTTGTTTTTGATGGCACCTCTACTTGTTTTTATCATAAACTATTTTGGATCTTATGTTTTTGTTTTAGTTCTATGTAATCAAATCAGACTCATGGGTTGCTTCTTTATAATAACCTATCTTAGTTCTTTATGTTTTATCTATCTATATAGTCGAGTTTGTTTTGCCAAATAATAGCCAAAGGGGGAGTTTGTTAGTGTTTTTAAATGTTCAAAAACCCCATATTATAATTGGCAATATTATTAAGATAGGTTTAGAGTTTGTCCGTCCAGCTCTACAGACGACTGATCAATCAGAAGCAACAACAGAAGGACTGACACTGAAGATCTGATTTAGGAAGCTGATTTCTAAAAGACTGTACGCGGTAATTATCAGAAAAATTTGGAAAGAAGATCAGGCGTATTATTTTCAAGAAAGGTATGGACCTAATCTTCTGAGATTACATTCATATTTTATAGTCCTACCTTCTACAATCAAAGTGATCTATGGAGGGTGTTTATTGAAGAATCTATAAGTACTCTTATTCGAAAGAATTAGGGTTTATGCCGAAAAGTAAGAAGAAACACTCCCTATCTGCTATATGAGACTAGATCTTTGATTTTCATGCATCTTCTCAAGAAATATGTTCATGGTGATTAAGATGATGAACTTGAGAAGAATCACTGCTGCTTAAACGAAATGACACTGTGATCACAATGTTGTGGAAACAACTGTAAAGAGCGTCATTGAAGTGGGACTGCATCAGAGTGGGCTCCAAGTGAAGGGACTTCTGTATGCATGTTCTCCATCTTCAACAATCCACTAAACCAGTGTAGACTGGTATTACCTTGTGGTGGGCACTGGGTAAAGATTATTGTATATCTACCTTTGTTACATTGGATTATGATTTAGTGGATTTCGGACGCCTATGTGATCGTCCCCCAGACGTAGATACACACTGTATCGAACTGGGTAAATATTCTGTGGTTATTGGGTTCGTGCTGTTATTTTTCTCTTAAATCTTCTCCATGATTTATTATTACTGACTGACTTCGTAACTGAATCAATCAGTAATATCTGACAGTTGATTAATCCTGTTAATCTATCTAAAAAGAGAAAATGCAAAATTACACTATATATTTATTTACCAAGTATTTTTTAATACCATGAAAATTTTTTAAAAAATAATAATTAATAAAGTCAATCATATTAACTACGAGATTTGTTGGACAAAGAGAGTATTCAAATCACACAACAAATTGAAGTGAGTACTACCTCGCAATGTCCTTGTTGAACAATCAACAGTTAGCGATTAGCATTAACGGATTATAGTAGCGAATTTGACAGCGAATTATATCAACAGTTGGTAAAAGGATATTTGAAAAAATTAGCTGATTAGATTAACTGTAAAAATGACCTAAGGGTATAATAATATAATAATATATAATAATAATAAAATAATAATAATAATAATAATAAATATAATAATAATAATAATAATAATAATTGTTAATAATAATATATTATATATATATAATAATATATATATATTATATATATATATACTATATATATATATATATATATATATATATTATATATATATTATATATATATATATAATTAAAGTGCCAATCATATTAACTACTTGAGGCATTTATGGACAAAAAGGGTATTCAAATCACACAACAAATGGACAGTGGGAAACTACCTCGCAATGTTCCTTATTTAGTAATCAGCCGTTAACTCTTCATATTAGTATATATTTAATATTTTATGCCCTTAATTTTTTATTTGCTTTCCTTATGTTCGTATTTGTTTCAACCATACAAATACAATTATATAATATTGACAATTATAATCAATTCTTGACTTATTTATCCTTGCATTTGTAAACTTAGAACTTACAATATTTAAATTACGCCAAATTTCAAACATTCCCAATTATCTATGCATGAACAATTTCCAATATAAAATCTTGCTTATATACTTTGGAAGTTTATTGTTTTTTTTTAAAAAAAAAAACCATTGGGCATTATTCCAATCTCGCAATGCGGCTAGAAAAACTAAGTACCCTAATAGGGCCAAAGAGAGTTAGGTTATAATAGGTTAGAAAAAAAATGATGTCAAAATTTTTTAATCCAAATGAATGGCTCAGATTGGTTATCAGATTTATTTTTCTTATATTTCCTAATTTATCCTTAATATATGATTATCCGTTAACTTTTTCCGTTAAATATTATTCATTCTACGTTAATTTCTGTTAGTTCACCGTTAACTTACTCATTATTTAATAAAAAAAGTTAGGTTCGAACCCCATCCCAATCAAAGATTAGCATAATTAGTACTCTATTTTACTTTCTTATTAAATTAAATAATAATTTAGTAGCTACAACAAAAAAAAATTACATATGCAATTTCTTTAATTTAGAATTATGTGTCTACAACGTCTTATTAAAAAAAAAAAAAAACTATTCATTATCAATAAATTTAAATAAGATAAATAATTCATATTATATTATCTTATTTTTCTCCAATATAAAATTCTTTTACATTACAAAATTCATCAATTGATTATTTCGCTACATTGGTCCTACAATATCTATTAAAAAAAAAAATTAACCTATTTTCAATAAATTAATTAAGGAAAATAATTTTATTAGTTATATTGTGTTTATATTCTCCAATGTTAAAATTCTTTACATTCAAATTAATCAATTGATTATATTCACTACCATTGTCTATTATCTTTTTGTGCACTATTTTTTTTTAATTAAATAGAATATAATACAAAAATATTATCTATTTATTAACAGTATTTATAATACCATTAAAATTAAAAAATACCAATTAAGTCAATCATATTAACTACATTGAGGGATTTGTTGACAAAAGAGATAGTATTCAAATCACAAACAAAATGAAGTGGGAACTATCTCGCAATGTCTTTTTTTTAGCAATCATGCAAGCTAGCGGTTAGCGTTAGCGGATTATATTAGCGATTATATCAACTATTGGTAAAAAAATATTTGAAAAAACTAGCTTTTTAGATTAACATGATAAAATGACATAGGGTATACATAATAATAATAATAATAATAAAAAATAATAATAATAATAATAATAATTAATAATATAATAATAATAATAATAATAATAATAATAATAATAATATATAATAATTATTATTTTATATTAAAATAATAATAATAATATAATAAAATAATAAAATAATAATAATAATTTAATGAAAAATAAAATTTAAAAAAGAAAAATATAAAAATAAAACACATGGCCCCTTAGTTTTGTTACTTTTCCCACATCGGTGGTAAAAGTGGCATGGGAGCCTTGAGGCTCCTATAAAAGGAGCCTTAAGGCTCCAATTTAAAAATAAGCTTGCCCATCCGTTGATGGGCAAGCAGTGAGCCAGCGAAACTGGTCTTGTTATTCAATGAGTCGAAATGGCTTACAGTTTGAACTTTTTTTTTTTTTTTATAAAATAGTTAGGAACAGATGTTTTAGATTTGATGATTACAAAAACTCATTAGTAATTAGACTCCTCTTTTTACCTTTCGTTATACTGCATCTTTCGTGTTGAAACGAAACTCGAAAGCATCACAATCACAGTTGATTCATGCTCAGTAGTACATTACACGAATATAAGTTGTGTTAGTAAATTATGTATATTGAAGAAGGAAGAATCAAGAGAAGACCGAGAGGGAACTTAGACCGAAACATATATGAAGAGTATAACTCTCGTGTAAACGTCAAATGTAAGAAAAATCACTTGACTAGAAGAAAGACGAAGATAAGGACTATTTTCGTTGTCCCGAGATAAAAAAGTCTTAAGTCAGACTTAAATAGACAATTTCTACACGTGAACAAGCAAGAATGTTTGTTATTCTCACAGACTGGGCAAATCATCCTAGACAAAAAGACCTAGGAGATGATATTTCAACAAAAACCAAAGAAGCATTAATGATTAAATACCCTTGTCAGTATAAAAAGACAAAAGGACAAGCAACTTTGCCACCAACGATCTACACTAGTAAACGAATTAAATGCTTCATGCCCAGTGGTTATTACACACGGATAATAGGTTTGAATTTTCAATCTCCCCACAACGGATGAATTTTTCCTCAAAGCCTATAAATACCCCTCTTCCACACTGAAGAAGTTGGCTGGTTTTTTCACTCATCTTTATCTACAAAAGCTTTATTAACAAAGTGCCATCCAAAAAGTTTCAAAATCAATGTGTTGTTGTGCAAGGTTCTTTTTAAAAGGAAGGAAAAATTTCATCTAGACTTCAACCTTCACAAATACAGGAACTTGCATTTTAAATCGGAAGATTCAAGCTTATCAAGTCAAGGTTTCACGAGTTGCGAGAACATCATCAATTCTCATCCCTACAACTACGAAGAAGCGTTATATGGCGGAAGTAAACTCGAAGAGTTGAAAAACCTGCACAAGTAGCTGTCCGCTTAGTGATCAAGGAAGTAAGCCTTGTTTAGTTTGTACTAGGAGTGATAGTTTCAAACCCTTTCACAAGTTGTGGAAGAAGAGTGAGTAAGCTTGTTAAATAGCCGAACCACTATAAAAATCTCTTCCCACTCTCGTCGTTACTTTGTTTACCTTATTATTTTGGGCATTGCATTCATACTGACCAAACCCCTTAAGATTTCTCACAACTAAATTGTGCAAGTATTAATCTAAAAAACATATATTTTTCCGCCTACGTATAATTACGAAAGGAATTATTTGCAAATTGGAGTAGAGTCCACTTCACCCCTTTAGATCTTCTTTCACTTATCGGGACAACAAGGTGGATCAGAGCAGTTGTCTGAACGGTAAACGCTTTACATTTACATGCCTGGTAGATCCCTCTCAAAATCTTTAAAAAAAAAAAATTTTTTACTTGCACATTTTTCATAAAAAATGAAAGGTCATGTATAGGTTAGACATCTGCTTTTCAACATTATCTAAGTTTGATAATTGGAAAGGAGAATGCAGGACATCTTTCGGCCATCCATGATGAGATGTGGGATGTCATCGAAGATGGACCCATTGTGATAACAATGGTGAACACGCAAGCAGCAGCTCAAGGAGCAGATCCTCAAGTGATGATTCCGAAACCTAAGTCTCAACTCACCTTAGAGGAAAAGATGAGAGCAAATCTTGACAACGTTGCGCGAGACATCCTATACAAATCTCTGGACGATTCATTGTTCCCAAGAATGCGGAAGTGCAAAACAGCCAAAGATATATGGGATACCCTCATGAATTTAGGTGAGGGAGATGAACAAGAAAAGGACAACAAACTAACCATAGCTATGAAGAGATTTGAAGACTTCAAGATGCTTCCAAATGAGACAATTGCCGAGATGGAGTTTCTGTTCACAAAGCTTCTGGTAGATATCTCAGACCTTGGAAAAGAACCAACTCAGAAGGAGATCAATCTGAAGATTCTTCGTGGATTACCGAAAGCATGGGACATGAAAGTGACTGCCGTGAGAGATCACCGAGATCTGAAGTATACTCAAACGACAAAAATCTTCAGTGATCTCAAAGCATATGAGTTCGAGAATGAGCCCAAGGAAAATGAGGAACCAGAAATCAGAAACATTGCCCTTGCAACAAGTCAACAAACTTCTACATCTAGCAGGTCAAATTCCAATCCCTCTGATTTCTTAACTAATGACCAGTTTGCTTTGTTTGTACAAAAGTTCAGAAGGTTCATAGGGAAGAACAACTTTCAAGAGCTGCAAACGTTTCCAAGCTCCTCAAACCGAAGGCAGACAGAAAGATCATCTTATCCCAAGAAAATGGAGTCGGAGGAAGCTCAAGTGCTATGCTACAACTGTAGAAAGCCGGGACACTTCAAGGCAAATTGTCCCCACCTTATAGTCCGCAAATATTAGGACCAGGAACCTAGCACGAGCTCTCCAGCCGAAAGAAAGGATGCATCCGAATAAAAAAAAAAAAGGCAACATACGACATGAGTCCAATCAGTCACGACACGAAAGAAGAAGAAAGGCAATGGTCGTAAATGAATCAAGTGAAGTGGCTGAACCCGAAGAAAGCTCATCAAGCTCTAGCTCAGATAGCGAAAGCTCAGAAGGTGAAAAAATGGCTCCACTGTCTGTTTAGCCTAGAGGAAGATGAAAACGACTTATGCCTAATGGCCAACGATGATGAGGTAAACTCTCGAACCTCCTCATCTACTCAAATAGAATCTAGTTCTGATAGTGAAGGAAGTTCCAATGAATCAGTTATCAAAATGATGAGGGACTTTGAAGTTGTAAAAAGTACATACTCCAAGTTGAAAGAAGAGAACTGTCGACTTATGACCAGTTATGATGAGCTCAGACGCGTTAGAATTAAAAACATAGAGCTAGCCATCACCAATGATCGACTCGAGAAGCAAGTTCGTCTTCTTAAGGAGCAGTGCACAAAAAGAGAGTTACGGGAGCAAAATCTGCGTGAGGTCATTACATCATTTACCAATTCATCTAAGATGATAGATAGAATGGTGAATGCATCAAGACCGCCAAGGGAAAAAGCCGAAATTGGCTACGACCCAAGCTCCTCATCACAAATCCTATTGAACAAACCCATAGATCTATCTTCAAGTGGAGGTTTAAAATCTATGTTCGTTCAAGGACCAACCCAGATGCCCGAGCCGATGAATCAGATTGACTAGGGTAATACACCACAAACAACAAGCCATTCTAAAGGAAAGGCTGTCCAATGTGTTGTGGAACCAACAAATGGAAATCTCTCGAAAAGCAATCCTAGACATGGCAACATTGTCAAAAGGAATGAATCAAAAGTAAATAGACCAAGTCTATATTACAACAAGGGTCAGCCTACGAGAAATAACCGTTGAAGGTAAACCCGGATGTTAATCAGAGGCAAGTTCGTTCTATGAATCAACGCAAAGGTTATTCACATGAAGGTCGGAAAAATGAACGAAACGGGTATGCCAAGTCTAAGAGGTCACTTAGAAGGACCGATGACAGGCGACGGAAGGAGTGGAATGATCTGGATACAAAGCATATTAGTTAGAAATGAAATGGTAAATGATATATTTTCAATAATACAGGGAGAGAGAAGGAATTCTAGTGTGCATAGAATATAAAGTCTTAACAAATAACACATGCCCGAGGGTGGAGCGGTGAAGAATGATTCTTGTATTTGAAGATATGTGTTTATTTTTTGCCAATACTCTTTTGATCCTAGCCCGTCACAAAAGGGGTTTTCTTAAATTTATCTAGGATACAGCTCTGATGTTGAAACTTCATTCACGGACAATGGTTGTGGCTTGCTTCTGGATATATTGGTCGCCTCTCCTCCTGCCGAAATCATCTGACTTAAACCGTTGAAAAATGTAGGTGGATTAGGTGTATTCCTTGTAGCAGAATTACTATTGAGCATCAACACAAACATTCGCTATTGTTGGCCTTTCATCCACTCTTCTTGGACACACAACAACCCAACATGGATACATTGGATCACTTCATTCCTCGAATACAATCCTCCAAGACTTTGATCCACATCTCTAGTGTTTTACCCTCCGTCCAGTGTTTCCAAGCCTGCAATATTAACCAAGCCATCCGGTTGCATTGTCAAACCAGTATAAAATGTGCTTTAATAGTGATTTTTAGTGTTAAAAAACAAAATTTATATACGCACATAGCTAAGAAGATCTTGAGCTCCAGTTGATTGCATGGACAAAGAACTATTTTTCTTTCCGGTTATAATTTCAAGAGTAGAACTCCAAAACTAAAAAATCTGATTTCACAGAAAACAAACATGCAAAACATATTCCGGAGACATGTAACCACTGCACAATCATAATTCATAACATAAATAAAGAATCTAATCAAGACAAGAACAATTACTGTTCTAAGTTCTTTAGCAAGAATTAACGGTTAATTAATGGTACTTCTTGGGATTGATGAATTGAATAAACAGTTGAATTTTCAAAAAAAAAAAGAATAAACAGTTGAGATTACCATAGTATATGTTAAAAAAAAAAAAAACTTACTATGTTTCCGATAACTCTACTTGTATTTCCTTGAGTTTGATCAATCATAAAAATTCTTGCTAGGCCAAAGTCGGTATTTTTGAATTCATATCTCCGTCTAGTAGCACGTTGCTTGCTTTCAAATCACGATGTATAATTTTGAGATGTGAATCTTCATGAAGATAAAGGATTCACGGGCTATTCCTCCTATGATCTTATAGCGAATGAACCAATTCAATAGATGCTTCTTCTCTGGATCTGCATAATATTAATTGACAGAACTTATGCCCTAAAGTCAAGTTATTAGTTTGATCTTTATACGTCAATAAAATCTTGATTGAAAAGAGAAACCACTATCCAATCCGAAACTAACCAAACAAAAAGAAGTCAAGACTTTTGTTGGGAACAAATTCATAGATGAGTATCTTTTCTTCTCCCTGTAAGCAAAACCCTAGCAGCTTTACTAAATTTCTATGTTGAAGCTTGGCAACCAATGCAACTTCATTTTGAATTCCTCAGCTCCTTGTGTTGAATTCCTCGATAACCTCTTCACGTACCTCTTGTCCGTTTGGAAGTCTTCCCTGAGAGCCACTAACATGTATTGTCAGGATTAAGCGTTTACCACTACGCAAAAAAACTATATCCAGTAGCAAAGATACTTTATTTCCATATACTTTCATAGCAGTCAACACGTTGGATTCGACTCTTTGAGCCACCGCCAACATGAATCATTACCCGTCAACAATTAAAATTCACAAGTCCAAAATGAAAATCTGATGATGCACATTGAAAGGTTAGATCAAATTTACCTTGTAAACAACACCATATCCACCTTCACCAATCTTATTATCGAGGGAGAAGCAATTTGTGACTGCTTGAATTGTACTAAAATCATATTGTGCCGACTCCTCAGTTGGAATCTCAGTCATACCTACATGATATATAAATGGCAAACGGATCTGATCTGTTACTACAAGAAAAGATAGAGGAACTCAATTGATCTGATAGTAATCACAAGCAATATTATAATCAGCTGCACTGGTACTATTTTACCTCTAGTTTTCTCCTTCACTTGGAATGGGACTTCTTTGCTCTTTTCATTTTCAAGAAATAGAAGCATAAAACGAAGAGTAGTATCCCAATGGCTGACACTATAGAGGCTGCAATAATAATAATCACTTTTGCAGAAGATTTTCCTTTATTCCCTGCACGAATTGAATACCTCCATTAAGTGTTGCTAGATAGCTAACTTTGTATATACTGCATTCAATATATATAATAATGGTTTGTTAAAGAAGAATATATATACCTTTGGTGCTAGAGGAATTGGGAACTATAGTGGGTGGCGGTGTTCCCAAGGCGGAGCGAATGTAGAAAGGGAAGATCTCATACCTAACGTTACAACTTGGGAACACAGCTCTAGCACCTAAGGCTCCAAAACAGTAACGAGACAGCAATGAAATAGCATTTCTGAGGCAAATCTGACAGTCATCGTTAGAAAGGTCGGGAGTACACTGTCCAAGAGCGTACACCGTCTCAAACACGCTAAAATTAGCTTCTAAAACTGCAAATTTCTTGTCGGAGCCACTGGATAATGCTGGAGGGATTAACTGCTCCAACATGTTTCCCACCAACTGTATGAACCCATTTGGTTGTGTATCGTTGTTACCATTGTTTGAAGTTATGAAGTAGGTTGATGTGTCTAATATCCCAAACATGGACTTCTGCGAGTAACGCAACATGCAGTTCTCGAACCAAATCAAAGCCGTCTTTCCATTGGTGCAAAGCTCCAATATCTCTGTACGGGCATCCCCAATGCAGTTGCGGCAAACGTAGGGGGAGAGGTCGCCCCGGCACAAGAACAAGCCGTGCACGGTGTCATCGGAACTCCCGTCACCGACTGTGGTATGGTAAAAACCATTATTGTCGTCTCGGGTGGCATTGATAAAGATTAGAGAGAAGGGAATCAAGGTTGGCTTATAGGTGCTGTTAGGTGTGTAAGAAGTTTCATTTTGGCAGTTATATTAAGACTTAGGAAAGAGCCTTTGGTGATATTGCCGACGAGGCTAATCAACAACCAAAACCAAATTATGACCATCATCATCGTATATTGTGGTACGGTATATCACAGCAACATATAATAATCACTATATATCAGGTGGAGAAGATGCTTATATGGTCGTTTAATTGTTGTCGTGGCCGGAAATAGCGTGAAGAAAGGAGTAGATAAGAGAGGAGTTGATCGAGAGTTGTGGTTGGTCAGACGACAATGACTATTTTCTAGCCTCAATTATAAACATACATTTTTTTGAGTGGACAATTGACTTACAGATTTAAATTATTCTATAGACAAAATCAAAGACCAACTCTTAATATTTAATTAAGAATAAATAAATCATTGCCACTCAATCACAGCCCCAGTTCCCATTAGTTGAATTAATTAGCGTGTTTTAGTGCCTTAAAACGAAGACTCTGAAGATCAGATACAAGACAGGGTTGTTTGTTCATTTCATTTGTGATGGAAATTGAAGCTATGAATTGATGTCGACAGCCGCTAGGAGTGGAATCTGAATCTCTGATTACGTAACGCCGTTTGTTTCGGAAAACGTGACGTGCTGGAAATTCTATGACAAGATAAATACTATGTACACTTTCAATTTTTATTTTTATTTTTTTTCCTATTCATTGACCTAATTGTTTTGATTGGTTTAAGGTAAAGTTCGTCGTCCATTTGTTGTCGGCACTCGTGACTTGTCCGTCTGGCAGTTAGTCGTATTATAGGATATGGACTTAACCATCTAAACTACTGTCCAATGAAAAGAGACTTTCTATCCATATTTGTACATTGCTCTCTCATTTTAAAAATATGAATTCTTACGTACTAACATATCATTATATTTACATTTTCTCACTATTTTTTTAATAGGCTATACAATTTCAAATTTAATTTGACAAAATCTACAATTTTAATAAGAGGCCAATAATGTTAAGCCCTTAACTGGAAAAAAAAAATGTCGGTTACTATTGTTTTCTTAAAATTAATGGTTAATATTATTTTGATTTTAGTAATTTTTAATAATTTTCCTTATTTACCCTCCTATTATATTATTTTCTTCCCTAAAATAACCCTGAATTCCGTTAGTATAAACTTTAATAACGGAATATTCCGTTACTATTTAGTATTTTAACCATACCCATTAATTTTATATAGAAAGGTCTTAGGTTCGAACCACATCCGAATTATAGTTGGCATAATTAGTTAAACATATATTATGAATATGTTAAAATGTATTAAAAATATATATATAATATAAAATTTAACATAAACATTGGTAAATAATTAGGCCCGAATAAATACATAGCATTCAAAGTTGAGCATCAAGGATTATAAAATCGGAAACTTTAAAAATCATTTGATTTTCTTGATTTTTTTTTTTAAAAAAATAAATTTAGGTTAAGTTTTTTTTTTTTTAATGTTTAATTAATATTCTTTTTGATTATTTAGAACAAACCTTAATATTTCAATTATGTTTCTTCTATTATTCGAATGATTTAGGTCATTATGGTATTAATTAATATTTTTTGTTTTTTTTTATAATGGTACAAATGTACATTACTTTACAAATATTATAACTATTATGTTTTTTATCGATAAAATTGTTCTCTACATCATTATTATCCATATTACAACTAAAATCTCAGTCATATCACGCAACAATGCAAAATCTAAAGCCTTGCCTACACCATAATCTCATTGCATGATGAATCTCTCTATGCTGCCACCAGTAACTTAATCGCACATGACACACTACCAACAAAAAAATAAAAAAGAAACGACATGTACTGAAGATGAAAACAATGACAATGCTACCCAAAAGAGAATTACTAATAATTAGAGAAATTTAAATCTAATAAATAGTATTTATTTAGACTATTCGCTTTAAGATAAAGTATTTTAGATAGAGTTACTACAAAGTCTGAACATTTATTTTATTGACAATTATAATCAAGTCTCTATATATTATCTTCATTTATATTTTAAATTACGCGATTTTAAATAAACAAATTCAACATTTATTTACCCTATGCATAAACATCTCCTATATAATATTGCATTGATATACTTTGAAAATACTTATTTAAAAAATAATCATTGGGCATTATCCCATTCGCGCAAAGCGCGTAAAAAAAACTAGTAATAATAATAAGGGTCATACTTGTGTGAGACATTTTATAAATCCTTATCTATGAGACGAGTCGAATCGGGTCAATATGAACATGTGATACTTATCATTGCAAAATATAATACTCCGTACTAATTAAAAATAAAATATTTGTTACTTATAAGGAAAAAATGTAATACAGAGTACTACTTTTGGTGACAAATGTAATACTTTTATATTTTGATGTAAAAGTGTTACATTTTCCCTTATAAGTAATGTTGACAAGAGTTTGTTACTCATTAAGGGAAAATATATGTAATACTTTTGATTAAAATGTAATATTTTTTAAATTAAAATATAAAATATTATATTTTTTTAAAAGTATTACATTACTTTTCCATATAAGTAATAAAAGTTTATTCATTATTGGTATTACATTTTTTGGTATAAGTATTACATTTGATCTTGACGCGACCCATTTCACGAGTCACGAACAAGAATCCGTGAGACGATCTCACACAAATTTTTACCTAATAATAATCATCATCATTTAACAATTAAAAATAGACCCGCACCCCCCCACCCCACCTTGCAATTTGGTAAGGTGGGGCGTCAGAATTTTTGAATTTCCAATTTTTAAACCAATTTCAGTTTAAAAAAAAAAAAAAAAATTACAATGGCATCACCTATCAGGACTTAAAAGAAGAAAACTTGTAGGGATGTGCTCAGTCTTAGTTTAACATACTTATCAAAGGATTCCGTTCTTCCACTGATTACGTTGTAATAACGTGTTCGAAGTGTTTGAAATTGCTATATAAAGTATAAATTTTGTACTGAATTTTATGACAATTAATATCGTGACTTTGACGCAAATTTAATGTCATATAAGTTAAATATTGAGGTACAGAATAATTTTAAAAATATAATTAAAGAAATACAATAGGGAACTGAGAGAGACAAGACAGGAATTTTGTGATTTTTGAATCCGAAAATTAAAGAGTCCAACGACTCGAAACACAAATCATCAGATTCCCCGTGACGTCCGCTGTCCCATTCATACGAACAAGACTTTTGGCATTATTCATGGTTGACTAGTACGTCAACAATATTTAATAAACAATGATTTTTATCCATTCCATGCATGCCAAATAACAACTAGCGTGTTTTTTTTTTTTTTTAAATGGTCAAATAAACTCATAAATTTTATCTAAAAATTAATCACCCTTAAATTTTTAAAAGTTTCAATTAAACCTATGAGAAAAGGGTCAAATAGGCCCCTAAACTTTACCACATAGGTCAATTAGGCTCTTAAACTTTAAAAAAATTCACTTAAACACTTAAACATGTCAAATTGGGTCAATGAAGCCCAAAAACCGATAAATGACCGGTTATTACAGGTCATTTCAATTCCGGCGACGGATTTCGACCACTGGTGACAAATTCCGACCACCGACGACATTTTACGGCCGTCCGGTCGTTTCCACTGGAGAAGACGACCGGACGGCCAGAAAATGTCGTCGGACGGCTGGAAATGTCGCCGGTGGCCGGAATCCGTCGCCGGAATTAAAATGACCTGTAATGATGAGTTAGGGAAAAAGATAATTAATTGAATAACAGAATTACAGATACATTAATACTCTCAGAGAGAGAGAGCTATCCTCTAGGCTAAAGACTAGACAACTAACAGATTGTTACAAGACTAAGTAATAACATAATAATAAATAACTAATAATAACTTAGTCCTAATACTCCCCCTCAAGCACAAGGTAGGTGAGGAACCACATTGAGCTTGCCACGCAGAGTAGCAAACCGTGCTGCTGGAAGTGGTTTGGTGAAGATGTCTGCTAGCTGATCTTTGGTAGACACAAAATGAACCTGAAGCTCGCCAGCCGAAACCTTATCCCGAACAAAGTGATATCAACCTCGACGTGTTTGGTGCGAGCATGGAACACCGGATTAGCACACAGGTAGGTTGCTCCTAGATTATCACACCATAGCGTGGGAGTAGAAATAGGCCCCAAGCCAAGATCTCGTAACAAGGACACAACCCATGTAACTTCAGCACAAACATCGGCAAGGCCTTATATTCTGCCTCAGTCGAAGAGCGTGCAACGGTGCGCTGTTTCCGAGAGACCATGACACAAGATTTTTACCAAAGAATACTGCATACCCACTAGTAGACTTGCGGTCAACAGGGCAGCCAGCCCAATCTGAATCGGAGTATGCATGAATGTCCGAATTCGCTGAAGCTGCAATGCGTAGTCGACCATATTCCAGGGTTCCTTTAATATAAACGAAGTACTCGCTTGAGCAACCCCCAGTGCTCGTCAGTGGGTGAGTGCATGAATTGACAGAGGCGGTTGACAGAGTAAGAAAGATTCGGCCGAGTAATGGTGAGTACTGTAGGGCCCCAGCTAACCGACAGTATTGCGTCGGATTATCAAAAGAGTCAGTGGCCTGACACACAGGCTGAGTCACGGAAGCAGGAGTGGCTAGCGCCTTGCAATCTGTCATGCCGGCTCGCTGTAGAATGTCCCGCATATAACGTCGCTGTGAAAGCATCATACCGCCGAGATAGGTATGGTCTCTATGCCGAGAAAGAATGTAGGTTGCCCTAGATCTCGAATCTTGAAGGCCGTCGCCAGTTGCCCTAACACGGAGTCAACTAAGGCTGTGTCGCTCCAAACATGATGATGTCGTCCACGTATACAAGTAGGAAGACTCGAGCACCAGCAGCAGAGTAGTGAAACAGAGAAACATCTGTTTTGGAAGCAACAAACCCTGTCAGAAGTAAGAAATCATGCAAGCGTTTGAACCAGGCGCGGGGAGCCTGTTTGAACCCATACAGGGAACGTGTAGGTGACAGACATGATCGGGATGATCGGATCCTCAATAGCCCGATGGCTGCCGCATGTAGACCGTCTCAGCCAAATCCCATTTAGGAAGGCATTGTGAACATCCAACTGTCTGAGTGTCCATCCTTGAGAAATTGCCAAAGCGAGCAGCAACCGAACCGTAGTTGGTTTAACTACTGGGCTGAACGTCTCAAAGAAGTCCTCGCCGGCTACTTGGTTGTAGCCTTTGGCGACTAGACGGGCCTTGTATCGCTCCACCGTGCCATCAGCTTTCCGCTTGGTGCGAAAAACCCATTTACACCCTACGACATTCATCCCCGGAGTGGCGGGAACAAGCGTCCACGTGTTGTTATGTAGTAACGCGTTGAACTCTTGGTCCATTGCGTCTCGCCATTGTGGATGGCCCACCGCCTGAGAGTAGCAAGATGGATCATCCGTGGATGCGGTTAGAACATGAAACGGCTCCCCAGTCCCTTGTGTCATTCGTCTGAGTCTCATAACATGAGCCCGTTCCTGAGGTCGGGCACGCCGAGCCCGTCTTCTGACCATGGGAGGTTCAGCTGGAGCCGGTGCTGGACCTACAGTAGGACAATGAGTAGTGACCAAAGTTTCATTAGTGGTGTTGTGATGCAAAACGGGACTAGACCCTTATGGTAAGCTGGGTTTGGTCTCACATAGCCCAGACTGCACGGGGCTCTTGGTTGCAAAAGGGAAATGACTTTCATCGAAGCAGACATGGCGACAGATGTAAGTTTTCCCGGTGTTTAGGTCCATGCAGCGATAACCCCTAAAGGATGGTGGGTAACCTAAGAAGACACACGGACTGGACCGATACTCGATTTTATGACGATTGTATGGACGCAGGTATGGGAAACAAAGACACCCGAATACACGTAGATACGTGTAAGTGGGTGGAGATTGATGTAGACGGTAATAGGGTGTATCAAACTGGAGTGAGGATGACGGTAACGATTTATTAAAAATAAGTTGCAGTTTCAAAAGCGTGATCCCAGTATTTTTGTGGAACAGAGGCTTGTGCCATCATGGCGAGCCCGGTCTCGACAATATGCCGATGCCGGCGTTCGACACGACCGTTTTGTTCATGTGTATAGGCATGATTGTCTGTGTACGATTCCTAAGGAGGTGAATAGTTTGTGTAATTTTTGATATTCCCCCCCCCCCCCCCAAATCAGACTGGATGGACTTGATAGAACGTGAAACGTACGTTTACCGTCGCCCGAAAAACATCGAAATTTTATATATATCGGTTTTGAGTCGTAGCGGATAATACCAACAATAAGGGTATTATCATCTACGAAGAGTACAAAGTAACGAGAGCCATCCGTAGAACAGGTGCGGACCCAAATATCGGTATAGATAAGATCTAAAATATTATTGCTAGATTTATCTACCCTATCTAACGGGTCGTGAGGATTTCCCGAGTTGACAAGAAGGACATAAACTAAGAGATACATTTGTATTTGAATTAACCGGGCATTCCCGTAAGACACGTTTTAGCGCTTGTTCGTGAGGATGACCGAGACGCTGGTGCCATACTGCGGATGAACGGGCCGAAACAAACGCATGATAAGAATTTGGACTGACAGTGATACAATCCCCCGAGCTCGGCCCTTTAAGAAGAACCGCCTGTGTGATTTAATCCTTCACAATAAAAATCAGGATGAAATTCAAAGTAACAATTATTATCTTTTGTAAATTGATTTACAGATAATAAAGAAACTGACAACTCGGGACATGTAAAACACTAGATAATTTAATGGCTTAATGACCGACAGAATTACTGCATGACCCACACTCGAGATTTTCAAACCTGTGCCATTACCCACTCTCAGAACATCATCTCCGTGATATTCGTCGGCTTGCGATACCACACCGGAATCCGGCGTAGCGTGTGGATGCACCCGTGTCCGGCAGCCAAGACGTGACTGCCGAAGCCAAACCCCACTGCCAGCATCTCCGGCGACTGCAACATGCGCCGATGGCGGTGGCTCGGAGTACCGCCTGTAGCAAAAAGCCGCCGAGTGGCCCTGCTTGTCGCAAATCTGGCAACGCAGGCCACCGTTTCGGCCACGACCACCGCGACCGCCTCGTTGGTTGCCGCGATTCTGTCCGCCGCGACCACCTCCGCCACGACTCTGGGAGCGGCCTCCAGTTCCGTGATGCCGGCCTCCTCTGCCGCATATAATGCGTCGACGACGCAGGAGCATAAGCTGGAAAATCATCGCGTGGATGAACTGCTGTGCCTGCAAATAATCCGCTAATTGCGGAATTGTCACTGGTGTACCGTGACTGCCAAGGAGGCTGCCATAGACGGAATTCCGGTCTCAACCCCCTAAAAACATATAAATTTTGCTCCGTTAGCGTGAGTGGTCGCCCAGCAAGTGCGAGATCCTCACCCAAATGCTGAGCACGGCCGAGATACTCTGGGGTTGAGCTATCTCCTTGACGCAACGCTTGAACTGCCCCATGAGATTGAGGCAACGGACCTGCGACGAGGAACCGAGGGCCGTCTCGGCCGCAAGCCATACCGACGGGAGGTCGTCTGTCCGAGATGAGGTACATCACTTCCTCGAGATGGATGATATGAGCAATGATAGGATGGAGGCATCCTGCTCAATCCATGCTTCGTGTTCCGGATCGGGACCACGGACGCCGCGCCGGGCTTGATCGCCGGTCGAGAGCTCGAGGACGGAGAGGGACATGGCCGGGAGCCGTCGATGAAGCCCAGCAATCTCTGCCCGCGTAGAAACGGAACTATTTGCGTCCTCCAGTTAAAGATAGTTCCGATGTGTCAACTTTAACGACACAAAGTGATGCGCACTAGGGAGGGAGTTTGGGTGAGTGTTTGGGGAGGAGATGGTGGCGATTGTGTGCGTTCTTTCGGAGCTAGACGACATTGTCGATCGGAAAAGGGAGGAGAGAGAATAATCGGTAGACTTCTACTGCTAACTGATACAGATGAGTTAGGAAAAAGATAATTAATTGAATAACAGAATTACAGATACATTAATACTCTCAGAGAGAGAGAGCTATCCTCTAGGCTAAAGACTAGACAACTAACAGATTGTTACAAGACTAAGTAATAACATAATAATAACTTAGTCTAATAGTAATAACATGTCATATATCGGTTTTTGGGCATTCATTGACCCAATTGACATGTTTGAGTGTTTAATTGAACTTTTTTAAAGTTTAGGGGCCTAATTGACCTTTTAGGTAAAGTTTAGGAGCCTATTTGACCCTTATCTCTTGAACCTATTATAATAATATATTTGAGGCAATGAAGCCTAAAACTTGATAAATGACATAATATTACAGGTCATTCGGAGTTTCGGCGCCTATCTAAATGGCATCTTTAGGCGACTAAGACTGGCGGTAGGCTCGAGCACAAGCTCGTTAATGGAAGCTCGGCTCGAGCTCGAGCTCGATCGAGTTTGGAACTGATCTCGAACTCGCAAAAAAAAAAAAAACTATTTCAGCTAAGATTATCTAGGATACAGCTCCGAAGTGGAAACTTGATTCACTGACAATGGTTGTGGCTTGTTTCTGGATTGATGCGCCTCTTGTCCTGCAAAATCTGACTTAAACCGGTGAAAAATGCAAGTGGATTAGGTGTCCTCCTTGTAGCAGAATAACTTTCAGCATCAGCACTACATTCGCCATTGTTGGCCTATCATCAACTCCTCTTCTTGGACACAGCAGCCCAACATGGATACATTGGATCACTTCATTTCTCGAATACAAACCTCCAACACTTTGATTCCACCATGTCTAAGGGTCTGCCCTCTCCAATGCTTCCAAGGCTGCAACATTAACCACTTCCATGCTTAACCAGTATAAATGTTTGTGCTTCAAAACAGATATTTTCAGTTTTTGTTATGATGAATTTTCTAATATATATAGCTAGGAAGATCTTGAGGTCCAGTTGTTCCATGTAGCTGGGGAAAGAACTATTTTTTATTCCGGTTATAATCTCTAAGAGTAGAACTCCAAAACTGAAAACATTTCACTTCATAGAGAACAAGCCACGCATAACATATTCGGGAGTCATATGCCACTGTAAAACCATATCATTAAATATAGGATGTAATCAAACAAGAACAATACTGTTCTAAGCTTCTTTAGCAAGAATATAATGGTTAATGGGGACCTTCCTGAGACGTGAGTTGAATAAACAATTTAGATTGAGAATTAAAACTTACTATGTATAACTAATAACAACAATTGATGTTTTAAAAAAAAATAAGAACAATTGATAAGCACATGCAATCTGGTGACTATATATATATATATATATATATACTAATATATATATATATAATACTATATATATATATATAATTACCAGTACATTGTCTCGTTCACAGAAAGGGCCTTCTTTGCTCTTCTCTTTCTCAAGAAACAGAAGCATAAAACGAAGAGCAAATATCCCAGTGACTGACCCTACAGAGGCTGCAATAACAACTTTTCCAGAGATTTTCCTTTATTCCCCGCATGAATATATCCAAATGGACCTTAATAAATTTTCTATTAACCTTGAAAACTGAAATTATAATTAATCCTCAATCACAGATACACTCAAATAATTAACAAGATTATGGATTGCAGAATTTGTACAAATTTCTTGTAAGTGTTACCAGCTGTATATATATACTATATTCAAGTGTACACCCGCAAATAGTAGTTGTTGGTTTTCTTCATCACTCAGAAAAAAATAAATAAATAGTTGTTTCCCCCCAACAATTCCCACTCCCAGGAGTCCTAGCTCACTACACAATGAACAGTTTTTATTCTTGCTTGAACTACTCGAATCTGTGACATAACTCTAACGTCACTTGTTAGATCAAGTGCTTATCATCACTACGTCAAAACTTATAACTTACAACAAATGCCCTATACTTGATTCTAACAAGGGGTATCAGAACCAAGTCACGAATTCGAGTTTTAGCAAGAGTAAAAATTGTGCAGTTAGCTGGAAGAATTATTAAGTGGAGGCTAGTAAAGGGTATAAAAAATAACCAAGTTTACCTTGGCTGCTACCGGAATTGGAAAGCACTAGTTGGTGAAGGAGGATGGATAGGAGGCGGCGTCGGTGCGGCCACGGCGGAGAGATTGTAGAAAGGGTAGAGCTCATACCTAACGTAACAGTTTGGGTACACAGCTCTAGCAACCCACGGCGCCATTACAGCAACGAGGCAGCAACGCAATAGCACTTCTGAAACATATTTGACAGTCAACGTTAGAAAGGTCCGGGGTGTTGGGGAAACATTCAAAGCAAAGGAACAATTTATGTGGTCAGCATGCATTACTAGCAATTTACCTTCATTACAAAGACATGACATTACAGCCAAATACGAGAAACACCACTCTCCATTCTTCTAGGATAAGTTCTTCCCGTCTATGTTATCTGTCGGAGATATAGCGATACCTTGGTCTGCAAAAGCTCTGGGAACAATTGCAAAGAAAAATATGGTTCCGATGACACCGGTAGGAGGAAGTACGTCGTGGGACGATGGCTGCATTTTCAGATGACCGAATCCAAAACCGTGGTGGAACAGGTACATGACTTCGAAAATATGGTTTCTAATATGCGAACTGAAGGTGCTCAAGTCAACGATGCATTCTTGTGCGAAGCACTCGTTGATAAGTTGCCCGGGTCGTGGGTAAACTTCAAAAATAAAATGAAACACGAGCGACGCAACTACCCCTTCAAGGAACTTATCAGTAGCATCAACATTGAAGAGGAAAATCTCACGGTACAAAAATCTGAATCCTTTTCTTTCAATTCAAAGGCTAACATTGTTGAGACTACAGGAAAAGATGAGGCATAAAAAAGGTGATCAAAAATAAAAATAAAAAACGGAATGCGAAAAATAACAACAATCGCATAAAAATGGAAAATTCAGAAAAAGGGCAAGGGGGACGAGTGCTATGTTTGTGGGAAACGTGGACACCGAGCTGCACAGTGTTATCATCGCAAAGGGTCCACAAATAAAAATCAAGCAAATGTGGTAGAAACCACGAAGGATGACGAGGCCGTAGCAGAAGTGATTACTGAAATTAACATGGTCGGAGAGCCAGACGAGTGGGTCGTGGACACGGGGGCATCTCGTCATTTCTGCCACAACAAGTCTTTTTTCAAGGTGTTCGAGCCTGTCACGGGAGGAGAACAAGTCTTCATGGGCAACTCCAGCATTTCTGAGGTAAGTGGTAGAGGAAAAGTAGAGTTATTGCTTAATTCTGGCAAGAAGTTATTACTGAACAATGTGTTGTATGTTCCCTCTCTGCGTAGAAACTTAATTTCCGGGGCCTACTTAATAAGGCCGGGATCAAAATTGTCCTTCGAGTCAGGACCGATTGGTTATGACTCGGTGTGGGACTTTTCTCGAAAAAGGGTATCTACGGGGGGATTATTTGTGTTAGACATATCTGTAATTGGACCAGAATCTATCAATAAGAATAATGTTTCCCCTTCGGCTTATATTACTGTTTCAGTTAATTTGTGGCATGGTAGATTAGGACACGTTGGCTCAAAGTGCTTAAATAGATTAAAAAGCATTAATATGTTGCCAAACTTGTCTAATGATGCATGCTCCCAATGTGAAACTTGTGCTGAAGCAAAATTTGCTAGGAAGCCCTTTTCTGCTGTAACTCATAGAACTTCATCTGTACTTGAATTGATTCACTCTGATCTAGCAGATTTTAAACCACTGAAAGTAAATGTGGAAAACGTATTATATAAATTATATAACTTTTATAGATGACTATTCTCAGTTTACAAAACTATACCTCTTGAGAACAAAGATGAAGCTGAACACAAATTTGTGATTTTAAAAAATGAGGTAGAAAATCAGTTAAACTTGAAAATAAAGAGGCTTCGTTCTGACAGAGGTGGAGAGTATGAATCATTACCGCTAAAAACCTTATGTGAAACTTCGGTATAATCCATGAGTAACTGCACCTTACTCTCCCCCCAACAAAATGGCATCGCTGAAAGGAAAATAGAACCCTTAAAGGCATGATTAACGCAATGTTGATCAGTTCTGGGCACTAGACTCTATGTGGGGGAAAGCTGTTCTAACGGCGAACCACATTTTAAATAGAGTCCACATAAAGGTTCTAAAAAACCCCTTATGAGATGTGGAAAGGGCACGCCCCGAACCTGAACACTTAAAGGTGTGGAGATGCTTGGCTAAGGTGGGTCTACCATCCCTGAAAAGGTCCAACATAGGACCCAAAACCTTTGATGCTATTTTTGTTGGATATGCCGAGAATAGTGCAGCATATAGGTTTATGTGTCTAGAAAACCGTTCTATGTGTGAATCAAGAAATGCAATATTCTTTGAACATATCTTTCCTTTTAAAAAATGCTTATGTCTCACCAGTTGATACTCTGTGTCAAAATGATAATGCAATTTTCCTCGCATTACCTAACGATTTGGATGAGCCCAGAAGAAGCAAAGACCCAGGATAGAGAAGAATTTTGGTTCTGACTTCATAACCATATGTCACAGAACTAAAAGATTTAAACGAAATGTGTGATCAGTTTGTCTGCCAATTAGTATTGGAAGAAGAACCAAAAACGTTTAAGAAGCAATGCAGTCAGTCGACTCCATTCTGTGGAAAGAAGCAATCAAAAGTGAATTGACTCTATTCAGTCCAACCACACCTGGGAGTTGGTAGAACTACCCAAAGGGTGCAAGCCAATTGGCTGCAAATAGATCTTCAAAAGAAAACTTAGACCATATGGTCTACTTGAAAGGTTCAAAGCCAGGCTAGTAGCCAAAGGCTTTACGCAGAGATTCGGTGAGGATTATTTTTACACATACTCACCAGTGAAAAAAGTGGGAACCATTCGAGTTCTATTTGCATTGGCTTCTTTACACAACTGGATAGTTCACAAATGGACGTAAAACTGCATTCCTCAATGGTGAATTAGAAGAAGAGATCTACATGGAACAACCACCTGGTTGTGTTGATCCAGGGCAAGAAGGAAAGGTATGTAAATTAAAAAGATCCCTTTATGGCCTAAAACATGCCCTCAAGCAGTGGAATGAAAAATTTCACAAGACTTAATTGACTTAGGCTACACGACTAATCGGTCATATGCCTGTTTGTACTCAAAAGAGGTCCAATCCAGCATTGTAATAATATGTCTCTATGTGGATGACATGTTGATTTTTTGCTCAAGTATTGAGGTTATAAATGAAACCAAACGAACTCTATGTCAACAGTTTGAAATGAAGGATCTAGGAGAAGCCGATGTGATACTCGGGATAAAAGTCACAAAAACCAATACAGGTTACCTTCTATCCCAAGGTCACTACATAGAAAAACTTCTAAAGATGTTTGACAGTTATGATGTTGTTCCAGCTAAGACTCCTTACGATCCTAGTGTCAAACTACTGAAGAACATGGAGTCAGGTATGTTTCAAGAAAAATATGCAAAAGTAATTGGGAGTCTAATGTTCTTGATGAACTATACACGTCCCGACATTGCATTTGCCGTAAATAAACTTAGTCGTTTCACTCATAACCCTGGTGGCCTCACTGGGACGCACTAAAAAGGATACTCCGGTATCTTAGAGGCACGTTAAACTGGGGTTTCAACTTCAAAGGATACCCAGCTATGCTAGAAGGGTTCTGTGATGCGAACTGGGCAAACAACAGTGATGATGTCAGCTCCACAAGTGGATATGTGTTCACACTATGTGGGGCTGCTGTGTCTTGGAAATCAACCAAACAATCGTGCATAGCCAGATCAACTATGGAAGCAGAGTTCATAGCTTTAGATCTGGCTAGCCAAGAGGCCGAATGGCTAAGAAATCTGTTGGCAGACGTGCCGCTGTGGGGGAGTCCTGCTTCCGCTGTACCCATTCATTGTGATTCTTAAACTGCTATTTGTGTGGCACAAAATAGTGTCTACAATGGAAAGAGAAGACACATTAGAGTCAGACATGAGTCTGTACGGCAGTTAATATTGAATGGGGTAATCACAATGGAGTTTGTGAGATCTGAAAGGAATATAGCTGATCCTTTCACAAAAGGCCTAAATCGAAAGGCTATCCTTGATACATCGAGGGAGATGGGCTTAAAAGCCAATGAGGTGAGAAATTCATGATGGATACCACCTCGGTGGTCAAACGAAGTCATGGAAAGACTCGCATTTTATAAGCAGACTGTAAATTAGTCCGCACGCCGTTGGCAGTTAACGGTAAAGTACACTCGGTGGAGTGGAATGTCTGTGCTGAGACAGACAAAACAGGGTTAATACATGGTTATCCAAATAACTATACAAAGTGTACAACAAATGAAGCTAACGAGGTGCACATAAGTTCAAAATTCAACTAGCCGAAGAGTTCAAGACTCTGTTCACTCTGGGATAGTGGATTACTTACTGCCACCACTTGTCAGTTCAAGTTTAACACACTGACATGAAAGCTAGCTCCTATTTGTTACGCTCAGCTGCTCTCCGTCAATCCTTTCATCTTCGAATGTGTGGGGGATTGTTGGGGAAACATTCAAAGCAAAGGAACAATTTATGTGGTCAGCATGCATTCCCTATTATGGGGCCATGCATTCCTGTCTGAAAATATGGAGTGGTCAGCATTAGCCTTTGAGATGAGGGCCATGCATTCCTATTTTGGTGCTTCACGGGGGTACACTGTCCAAGAGCGTATATTTGGAGCCAGTGGATGCTCGAGTGGTTTATCTGGTCCAACATTTTTCCCACAACCGCATGTACGCATTTGGTTGATATCGTTATCCTTGTTATTCATCGTGAACCATGTCGTCTGGTCGAACTTTCCCACATAGACGTCTCGAGTAACGCAACATGCAGTTATCGACCAAATCATAGCCGTCGTTCCATTGGTGCAAATCTCTAATATTCCTTACGGGCATCTCAATGCAGTTCCGGCAAACGTCGGGGAGACTCGCCCGGCACAAGAACGAGCCGTACACGGTGGCGTTGGAAGCGGAGCCGCCGCCGACGGTGGTGGAGTAGAAACCATTGTCTCGGGTGGCATTGGAATAAAGATTAGAGAGAAGAACATCGAGGTTGGCTTTGTAGGGGCTGTTAGGAGTGTAATAAAGTCTATCTGGGCAGCGATGTCTTAGATCAAGAGAAGAGCTACCTTTGGTGATGGTGATGAAGCTCATCAACAAGAAAAACCAAATTGTGATCATCGTATTGCGTGATGTGTATACGTATGTATATCACAGCGACATAAGTGCATATCTAGTAGAAGTAGGTTGTTTTATTTATTGTCGTATAGTAGGAACAGCGTGAAGGAAGAGTAGACAGGAGTTTAGGTTGGTGAAATGTAATGGCTCCCTTAGCTTGTACTTATGCAGTATTTGATTAAGTATTTTTTTCTCTTTTGGTTGAATCTTTAATTCTAAGGGTCTCACACCCTGACTTGATAGAACATTTGAGAATATGTAAATCACTGTGACTCAATGGTTCAACAAACATGATCTGTCCATTTTGAACATAATTTTCATATTGTCCCTCCTAAATACTGTCTACTGAAGCACTGAGCTAAGTCTCTGCGAACACTATTTGACTAAGTATTCACGAGACGAGATGAGATTTCGCGAATCTTATTTGGTACGGACAGAGTAATCTTACACGAACAAAATTAATTTTAGTGTCGCTTAATTAAGTGGTTATTGGTTTTCAAAAAAAAAAAAAAAAAGTGGTTATTGGAGGAAAGTGTATCGATAAAATATTAGGGAACACAATAGTTTCACTGCATATTTGCTCATAAAAGGGGATAAATCACCACTGCATGGTGGTCAAATTATAGAGGCTTAATAACATGGGCATAGAGTCCGTCGCAGCATCCCGGGACTCTTCACACCCAGCGCACATACAAGCCAATCTGATTTCGCCCTGTTATGGCTCATCAGGGAAGCGACAACCGCTCCCAACTAGTTTGCCTTCGAATCGATCGGTCCCCTTCATAAAGTCTAAGACTAGCAACAGGCTCTCCAAACTTAATTGGGTAGACATGCCTAATTCGGTCAGATCTTAGCGTCTATGACAGAACAACCCTTAATGCTATTGCCTCCTTCACCCAAATGGCATTGCTAACCAGTTGACCGTTTCCACACTCTTTTGGGTCTTAACACGGTCACGGAAAAACAGTCTGTGACACTAATCCTGCTTACCTATAATCTATCACCTAAGTACGAATCGAGCTATTTATGCGAATCGTGTATGTTTCAATGCATACTTGTCAAAGGATTTCTTTCTTCCCCTGAGTTGTATCATTAATTGTTGGTATACCGTGTTTTACGGTTTAAAAGACGAAGACTTGAAGAGACTGAGAGACTGAGGTAGTTTGATCATTTATGGTGGAAATTAAGCTAGCTAGGAATTGATATCCACAGACCACAGGAGTGGACGGAAACTTTGATATGAGTTTGGTTCCTAAACGTGACGGGACAATTTTTTTTTTTTTTTAAGGAATTTTTATTAAAAACCAAAACAACGTCTTGCCAAGGCCCAAAAGTGACCAAGGCTACAAGAGAGGATAGTTATGATGTGCATCCGTATGCACCATGCATGGTGCTTGGTGCATACGGATGTCAAAACGACATCGTTTTATTAAAAAATGCGTGTCTCTCCTGTAAAAAAAAAAAACAGGTTCGATTCCCAGCAACAATATTATATTGTTCATTCATTCTGGAATTTTAGTTCATAGATTATGGAATTATAGTTCATTGATTATGGAATTATAGTTCATCGATTCTGAAATTTTAGTTAATAGATTATGGAATTTTAGTTAATAGATTATGGAATTTTAGTTCATTCATTCTGGAATTTTTAGTCCATAGATTAGATTCTGGAATTATAGTTCATCGATTCTGTAATTTTAGTTCATATGTTGTTGCTGAGAATCGAACCTGAATTTTTTTTAAGGCCGGGGAGACACGCGTTTTTAATAAAACGACATCGTTTTTGTATCCGTATGCACCATGCATAATTTGCCACAAAGAGATAAAAGAATAAAGCAAAGAGGCTTAAGGCTAACTAATAAAGGAGATAAACTCTAAACCACCAAGTGGGCCCAACACTCATTCTACAAACCACTTGTACCACATGCAAAGCTAGACAATTCCTGAGCGTCATGCCCTACACAAAGGGTGAAAACGGTGCTCCAAAGCCAACGAAGGACTAGTTTCACCCTCAAGCCCTACATATACATATAATTTTCATTTATAATACAATAATTTTTAAAATATTTTATTTTATTTTATTTTAAAAAAATTATTTTTATAATAATAATTTATTAATATAAATTCATTATAATACAATAATTTTAATTAATGACATGTTATTTTTCACATTTATTACTAATAATTTTATTAAGTCAAGTCTACCATAAATTGATTTACAATAAGTACAAAGATAATGGACTAGAACACATGTCTATAGGGGCTATGTCAAGGGGATATTAGCACCATCAACAGAGGGTAATGTCAGGGGTATGTCACGTGAGCTGGAGTGAGTGTTATATAGTGTGATCCAACAATCGGCCAACACCTAGCCTATAGAGCTATATCAATCCAATTGGTAAGTCGGTTAATCGGGTGAGCTGGAGTGAGTGTTACAAATTAAATGTAAACAACTTTCTCTCTCAACGATCGATGCTTAAATGGATTAGAACACATATTAATTTTTGCACCAGAAAAGACGAGAATTGGGTAAGAATCGTAGACAACTTTATTGATTAACCATATTTTTGTATGCCACAGGATAGAAATTTAGGGCAAGTCTTTGATTTGGGTGTACAACAAATTGGTCTTGTAAGATCTATTGATGCATATATAATTATATTATATTATCTTGGATATAGCTCTGAAATGGAAGCTTCATTCACAGACAATGGGAGTGACTTTCTTCTGGACTGATCCACCTCTTGTCCTGCAGAAATCATCCTATTATTTCTACCGTTGAAAAATGCAGGTGGATTAGGCGTCCTCCTATTTGAGGAATTACTATTCAGCATCAACATAACATTCGCCATTGTTGGCCTTTCATCCACATCTTCTTGAACACACAACAACCCAACATGGAAACATTGGATCACTTCATTCCTCGAATACAATCCTCCAAGACTTTGATCCACCATCTCTAATGCTCTGTCCTCCATCCAATGTTTCCAAGCTGCAACATTATATTAACCAGTTTAAAATATAATGTATGTGCTTCAGTTGAATTCATTTTCTAATATACTCACATGGCTAAGAAGATCTTGATGAGCTCCAGTTGAATCCATGGAGAAAGAACTGTTTTTCCTTCCGGTTATAATCTCCAGAAGTAACACTCCGAAGCTGAAAACATCGGACTTCACAGAGAATAAGCCATGCAAAACATATTCGGGAGACATATACCCACTGGAAAACATCAATCAAACAAGAACAACTACTGCTATAAGTTTCTAGGGCAAGAATGGTTAATGGTACTACCTGAGATGATGAATTGATTAAAGTAACTTACTATGTTCCAATAACCCTAGTTGTATTTCCTTGAGTTTGGTCCACCATAAAAATTCTTGCAAGTCCAAAGTCTGATATTTTTGAGTTCATATTTTCATCTAGTAATACGTTGCTTGCTTTCATATCACGATGTATAATTTTGAGATGTGAATCTCGATGTAGATAAAGGAGTCCACGGGCTATTCCTCCTATGATCTTGTAACGGGTGGACCAATTCAATAGTTGTTTCTTTTCTGGATCTGCATAATAATTAACAAATTTAAGTCCCAAAGTCATGTTATTATTTTGATATATCTACTTCAATCAATAAAATCTCCAATTAGAAACTAACCAAATAAAAAGTAATCAAGACTTTTGTTGGGAACAAATTCATAAATAAGTATCTTCTCTTCTCGGTGCAAACAATATCCCAGCAGCCTTACTAAATTTCTATGTTGAAGTTTGGCAACCAATGCAACCTCGTTTTTGAATTCTTCAACTCCCTGTGTTGAACCCCTCGATAGCCTCTTCACCGCTACATCTTGCCCGCTGGGAAGCCTTCCCTGATCGAGCACAACAAATAAAATAATCAGTACAAAACAATTAAATTCATAAGTTTAAAATGAACCCCCAAATATAATCTTGAACATTAAAATATATTAGACTTGACCTTGTAAACAACACCGTATCCACCTTCACCAATCTTGTTATCAGGGGAGAAGCAATTTGTGATAGCTTGAATTGTACTAAAATCATATTGTGCTGACTCCTTGGTTGGAATATCAGTCTTGTCTACATAATGGCAAAAAGATTTGTATTATCTTACTAACAAGAACAGATTGATGAGGAACTCAATTGGTAATCTGGTACTATATTACCAGTAGCTGCCTTCTTTGCTCTTTTCATTTTCAGAAACAGAAGCATAAAACGAAGAGTAATATCCCAGTGATTGACATAATAGAGGCTGCAATAGTCACTTTTCTTTTATTCCCTGCATCAATAAATCAAAATGGACCTTACTCATAATTTCTATATACCTTAAAAACTGGATTTGGAATACAGAATTTGTGCAAATTTCCATTAAGGGTCCATTTTGAACATCCGGTTAGATTTTCCGTGTTTGAATATTAAAAAAAAAATAAAGTTAAAAGAAAAATATTCATTTGATCAACATAAAAAATACTCAATTTAGAGATAAATGTCTTCAAAAAATATATTTAGGTTTCCAACTAGACCTCAAGTATATGCTAGCTATGTATATGCATTTAATTGGTTTTTAAATAATCACCACATCAAGTTCAATTACCTTTGCTGCTAGCGGAATTGGGAAGCATAGTCGTCGGTGGCGGCGGCGGTGTTGCCACGGCGGAGAGATTGTAGAAAGGGTAACGGTCATACCTAACGTTACAGCTTGGGAAAACCGCTATAGCACCTCTACGGCTCCAAAAACCAGCAACGAGGCAGCATATCAATAACATTCCTGAAACATATCTGACATCAAAACGTTAGAAAGGGTCAGGCGTACACTGTCCAAGACCATACACCCTAAAATTATCCGACAACACCGCAAATTTCTTGTCGGAGCCACTGGCTGCTCCGAGCGATTATCTGATCCCAACATGTTTCCGACCAACTGCATGTACCCATTTGGTCGAGTATCATTATCCTTGCTTTTCACGGTAAACCAAGTCGAACACTCTATTATCCCCAACATGGACTTCTCCGAGTATCGCAAAATGCAGTAATCGTACCAAATAATAGCCGTCTTGGCATCGCTGCAAGTCTCCAATATGGTTTTACCGGCGTCTCCTACGCAGCGGCCGCAGTCGTGGGTGGAGATGTCGCCCCCGGCACAAGAACAAGCCGTGCACGGTGTCGTTGGAAGCGCCGCCGGCGACTGTGGTGTGGTAGCAAACCATTATTGTCGTCGTCTCGGGTGGCATTGGAATAAAGATTAGAGAGAAGAATATCAAGGTTGGCTTTGTAGGTGGTTTTAGGAGTGTAAGGTAGTTGTGTTTACGCAGTGATATCGCATACCAAAATTATACAGATCTACCTTTAGTGACAGGTTGATCAACATCCAAAACAAAATCATTATCATCATATTTTGAGGTATATAATTATATTCACTATTAAAATAAACTATATATCCGATCCTTTGAAGAAGATGCATAGCGTTTTTTTTTTTCTTTTAAATTTATTGTCGTAGAAAGTAGAAACAGCGTGAGGGGAGGAGTTGAGAGGACTTGAGGTCAGTCAACTTTTAAATGCTTTCTTGTACCTTATTGAATAAGTATAGCTACTCAATTATAGTGGAGGACTATTTATAGTCCAATTAAATTAAAAGTTAAAGATAAAAATTGATAAATGCACAACGAGGCATGTACCCATGTAGGCTTGTGCACATCGGACGGATTGGATCGGATCGGATCGGATGGCTATTCCGTTCATTCGATCGGATTGCGGATTGCAGTTTTGAACTCCTATTTGTTTTTTTGTTTTTTTTTTTCTGTTTTTTTTTTTATAAAAAAAACTAAAATCCTAATCGGATATGCTATGTTGGATTTCGGAGTATACAGATCGGATGTCGGACTTCATTCGGATTTCGAAAAGGTCATTAATAATTGAAAATTAAAAACTGAAACAAAATAATATTATTAATTAATAATATGATAATATCTGATCTACCAAGTCTCTATTAACAAAATAAGTAATAAGTAATAACTAAATAAGTAAACAAAATAAAACATGCAACAACTTAATAATTTGCACTTTGCGAGCTAAAATAATTTAAGTTTACAACAAAATTGCAAAAAGTAAATAAAAATTACAAAATTAATCTAATGTTTAACTTCAAAACATCAAAAATTCGAAGTTAATCACTTAAACTTCAGCAATCATTCCAATCTAGGCCTTTTCAGCAAATCTGCTGACATCAATCACCATTTCTAACCTTTCTTCATGTTAATATGAAAAACTTAAAAACAATATTAGATTATTAGAAAGGACATTATGTAGGTCAAGCCAGCTATACTAAGTCACAATATTATGCTGTAGGGGCATTAGGCTATTGCCTTCATAGGCTCAGATTGCAATTTTCCAGTTTCAAGTAAGGATAGTGGCAAATTGCTCAAATGTTGTTATAATTAGCACATGAGCAACATAGCACACACTATACCATTTGTTAGGACAATGGTGGAAGCATCATCATAAGCCAAAAAAAAAAAAAAGTAATAAATAATAATGCATTAAAAATTGAACAAAGATCAATTCAGAGGATGAGAGAATACCAGAGATCCAGAATAGATGTAATGGGACATCAGTACTGAATACTGCTCAACTCTAAGTGGGGCAACATTTCTATAATATAATGTATAGAAAGTTGCCAAGCCACTTAGACAGTTAAGACTCTTAGAGTTTCATCTTGTGAAGGCCAACAAAACAACAGTACAACACCATAACATACTAAAGAGTAAATAATTAGTTAAACAAATAATAATTATTGAAAACATTACAAAGGAATGGATGACAACATTGATGGTAGAGTAGTGCAGCTCCAGTGGTAACTCTGCAAAACAGTTAAGGAGAAGTAATTAGTTCTAGACTTATCAAGTTATAAAAGTAAAAAAGAAAGATTTATAAAAAATATATTTACCTTTCTCCAATCTTTCAACCTCATCTAAATTTTCCTTAAGTGTGATTGGCTGATTATGTAACCTCAACCAA
>VALG01017060.1:0-52337 GCA_009835305.1 Ipomoea purpurea
TTACTATATACAATATATATATAATATTATATTATATTACATGTTTTGTATTAACTTTGATATTTAATTACAAGATAGTAAAAAGAAGCATGACAATGCTAGTGAAAATTGAAGTATAATTTTATTTGTAGAATAGCTAATATAACTAAATAATATATTTTTTAAATTTTAAATAAATAATTTTTTAAAAAAATAAAGAGTATAACATCTAATTCTAATTAAATTAAATCATATTAGTCTATTTTTTGTGTACACTAATCTTAATTAAATAAGAGTAATAAGTTCGTAATATTTCCTTCACATAATAGAAACCTCAAATAAGATTTTTTTTTTTAATCTTCATTCCTGTGAGAAGATGTCCAAACTACTGTTAATTTATATTAATACTATAATTTTCCTTAAATACATTCTAACTACTCGCCAATATATATTTTAAATTATGTACATAACTGGGAAAGATTTTTTTTCTTAAAATTTCATTTTGTTAGACAGATTGTCCCCCAAACTTTAGTTAAATTTTATATTTTAGTAATCAGGTTTTAATATTTACATTATTCATAATAATACTGTTAACAACTATCCAACCTATACTTGGGATGGATGTTGCGAACTTAAGATCTTACATAAATTTAGTATACACGGTTTGCGCGATTAGACCAATGCCAATGTGAATATTATAATAAGTTTTTTTATTGGTTAAAGTTCACATATATAATGATGAGCAGAGAGAGAAGCGAAATTAATAGAATATAAATAGTCTTGGCGTGATTATATAGTGTATAAAAAAGAATGTCGAAAATCCGAGCTTAAATACTTGCGATTTAATTTCAAAGTACTCTATGTTCGTCGGGAAAGGATTTGAATCATGAGCATTGAAATTGTACGTCTTTGTTGGTCTTTAAGGCCTAACTCATAAATTTCCAATTCTTTATCAAACACTATTGATTTGAACCGAGTTCCATGTAATACTATCACATTTAAAGATTTTGGCTGGTAAATAAAGCACCTTGATTTGATGTAAATAAAAGAAATATACATGTCTAAATTAATATAAATTAATAATGACTAATAATACTATCTAATACTAACATCAAATATAACATTAATTATTATCCTATTATATTATGTATTATTTATATATTATTTATTAAAAAAAATTAAAATCACGCTGCACTATAAAACTCCATCCTAAATCCATCCGCTCACCCAACTAACCGTGTACTCATGAACGAAATACAGGATATAACATTAATAATAAACTAATGAATAATATATATATAATCAACTATAATAAAAATAATATAATAAACATAATAATAATAATGCATGAGACGATGGAAAATTTTTATTATGTACTTACGTTTTCATCTCCGACGGATGAGGAGCATATACATTTTCTCGAGGTGTTTATAGCAATATCCTTTTGGGTTTCGTTTTTTCTTAATGACACAAACTTTACATTTTATCTCAAACAGTGTTGTATGTCATTCATTAAGTTTGTCTTGCCAATGATACATTATTTACGTCATTGAAAAATCGCATAAGAGTAAAGAAATACATAAGGGAAGATAACATAAATGAAAAACATGGGATTGAAATAATATAGATAACAAGAATATTATATTAACTATTATTGTGAATGATAGAGATTTATATTCATAAATGTAATGTCTTTTTGAATACTGTGTGTGCAAAGAAATTAGATTTTGTGTTTGTTGAATAACAAGGGTTATTATAGGTTGTTCTAGGTAGATTAAGGGTGTACTTAGGAATCAAAAGATTGTAGTGTGGTCATATCAAGTTAAACGTAGAGTGCATTTGCAGACTAAATTCCTTCGTCATTGAAGATATGCGATAAAGAAGCAAAGATAATACTAGATGGAACCATAACACAATTGAGAACTCATGGTTGAAAAATATAAGCGAGTAACAAAAGTAATTAATATTAATTAATTATGTAAATGAAGGGATTTATATTCAATCACCTTGTTAGATGTCTCTTGCAATACTGTTGTGCAAACATAGTAGGATTTGTGTTTGTTGAATACAAGAGTTATATAGTGATGTTCAAGCTTGATAACATGGAGTTAGATCTATAAAGATTGTATATACACCCCGCCACTCCACCACCCCACCACAACCCTCCCTTCACTTCCGACATACCGGAACTATTAAGAGTTCTGTATTCTTATTCTATTACCTACACTACACAAAGTTGCCACCCCAAGACTGGTAATAATTGACATCAACCGCCTCACCCACTTACCTGCAATACCCCACCATGACCACACTCGCAATACATCCTCACAGTAACTAACAAGTACCCAATATAACCCACCCACAACACACACATCATTTGCAGTATCGCTCATCCTCATTCTCGACCATAATCTCATCGTACAACCCTACCCCCCATACCTCACCGGTAAACCCCAATTCATGACTTACCAACAAGAGAAATCATATTAATACTAACAGCATTCAACCAACTTCTACAATTGAAATTAGGAATTTCATTAACGCATCTGCACCTAATTCGCCCCACTACCTCCATCCCTTATAAAGAATTAAACTTACAACGTTTACCAACTGACAAGCTTGGGTAATACCCCATTCAATAGCCAAGCAAAAAACCTGACGTTAATAACTCAGCAATTTTAGTTGGACCTTGCTACCAATTTAGACGAGCAAGGTAACATTCTAAGTCTGCATCCCACCCGCGCTACCCGACATATTTATTTTGGTTCCGTTAAGGGTCTAACAACCTATTCCCACCGCTTATTAAAGTTGTAATAAGAGTATGTAAGAATAAAATACGTAACGAATAGTTCGTTACTAAGCTTTAAACTGAACGGAATTTAAGTTATTTAAGGGAAGAAATGATAAATAAGGGGAATGAGGAAAAATCATTAAAAATACTAAAATCAAAATAATATGAACTATTCATTTTAAGAAACAAGTAGCCGACATTTTTTTTATTCCAGTTTAGGGCCTAACATTATTGGCTCTTATTAGATTGTAGATTGTAGATATATATATAGTAGATTATTAGTATAGTAGATATATAGAAAAACATATAATTAATCCAATAAAAAAGCATTTATAAATATCTAATAGTGTACTTCAACTTATTATATTATTGTATGTTTCATTTGCTCCTATTCAACAATATTTTTGACCTGCAAATATGAAGAAACACAAATTATTTCACTGCAGAATGTGAAAGCTGTTTTTGACGCTGCAATTAAGGCGGTTCTGCAACCTTCAAAATCCAAGACACAGAAAAGAAAATATAAAGCATGTCGTATTCTCTGATCTGATCAAATACATTTGAGGTTATACTCCTCCTGCATGTATATATAGCTAATAGCTCTAAAATATGATTCTTAGTTACTCCTTCTTTGGAATCGAGTCTTTGTTTTTCGTATTACTGTCATTCATTCGATTATGTTTAATTTTCAATGTTAAGAAGTGCCCTGATGTTCTAGTAGATCTATGTAGTATACCATTGAAATACTCTTGCCTCCAGAATCTATGTAGTATACCATTGAAATTTGTTAGCTCTTGCCTCCTTGTACATGATTCCAGTGCTTTACAAAAGAGGTATTATACAAATAGGAGCATGTGAAAGTGCCAAAGACCTTTAGGTTGATATGCATACATGAAAGAGGTATATATAGAAATTATAGTATACTAATCAAATAGAGCATGTATTTATGGTCAAGCGGCATGATTTAGGAAAAGTATGATAACATGATTAATGCTTTACAAAAGAGGTATATTGAAACCAAAATAGGAAAGCATGTTTCAAAGACTTATGGTCAAGCGGCATAGCTATGACTTTAGGTTGAAAAAGTATGCATGTACATGACTCCAGTGCTTTTACAAAAGAGGTATATCCACAAAGATGAGAAATAATTATAGTACATTAATCAAAATAGGAAGCATGTGAAAGTCCAAAGACCTTATGTCAAGCGACATAGCTATGACTTTAGGTTGAAAAAGTATGCAATGTACATGAGTGCTTTAACAAAAAGGTATATCCACAAAATGAGAATAATATAATAGTATATTAACAAAAATAGGGAAGCATGTGAAAGTGCCAAAGACCTTATGGTCAAGCGGCATAGCTATGCTTTAGGTTGAAAAAGTATGCATGTACATGACTCCAGTGCTTTTACAAAGAGGTATATACAAAGATGAGAAATAATTATGTAATAATCAAAATAGGAAGCATGTGAAAGTGCCAAAGACCTTATGGTCAAGCGGCATAGCTATGACTTTAGGTTGAAAAAGTATGCATGTACATGATTCCAGTGCTTTTATAAAAGAAGTATATCCACAAAAGATGAGAATAATTATAGTATATTATCAAAATAGGAAGCATGTGAAAGTGCCAAAAAGACCTTATGGTCAAGGGCCATATAGCATGATTAGTTGAAAAAGTATGTATAAACATATATTAAATTGTTTCATGGTCAATAATACTACAAAAATATATTGTAACAGAGTGAATAAGTACCAAAAAAAAAAAAACAAACAAAAACAAAAAAAAAAAAAAGCATATGAAAGTTAGATAAAAGGAAAATGACTTTAATGTAATGGTGGTTTTCTTGATTGAGTATAATTCTCAAACTTTTAAAGCTTTTGTTATGATTTGACTCATTCTTAATGATTAACAAGTGATTTTGGTAAAAAAAAAAAAAGTGGATGGACGAAAATCACCAACTTCTTTAGAAGTTAGGGTGTATAATGCAACAATTGAAAGCAATGAAGAGATAAAAACATAATTTCATAATTTGAGCTAAAATACTTTCAATTACAATGCAATTTGTTATTAACACTAGTTTTTCATCGCATGTGTGCAAATGGAATAATAGTATAATATTCAATGTTTAAATTTTAATAAAGTACTTCAAAATATATATGCAAGATTATATAGGAAAATATCATGTATAAGTAATTGATGTTGAATTTATAATTCAAAATATATGAATGCAAAGATCAATATATATATATATATATATAATAATAATATATATATAATAATATATATATATATAATAATATATATATAAATAATAAAAAAATATATAAAAAAAAAATATAATTTAATATATTAATTATATATATATATATATTATAATAATATATATATGAAGATTGGTTCTAGTAAATTAACACAATAATAACATATATAACTTTGTAAAAACACTGTCTACAATATTTCTAAATAAATATTAATTTTGGTTTGATTTCTTTAAGTTTTCTTAATTCTCGTTTAGTACATTGTCATTATCTTCATATTTAGTACTGTGAGTGTTACTATTATTATTGTAATTAATATTGTATAGTCTATAGTAGTAATGTGTGGTATTAGACTTAGTCTTTATATTATAGCCTATCTCTTAGGAGTGTTTAGTGGTTCAGTTGGATATACTCTCTGTAATCCGTATTCTGTTGTTATTGGAATTAATCTTCTCTCTCATCAGTACTTGTCATATTCTTTTTTATTGATAGTGTGTAATGTGCAATTGCGTTACTGGTGTAGCATAGATGGCAACATCATTGCAATGAGATTATGGTGTAGGAAAGCTGTGAATTTGCCTTGTTGTATATGAATGAGATCTTAGTTGTATATGAACTATTGGATCTTGCAAACACCTGTTGATACTTAGCCAGTAGTAGTTTTTTCTCATACATGTTCATGTGTTGTGAGATGTTTGGCGTAGATTTTCATGTGAAGTATTGAATAAAAATATTAATATTTATTATATTTGTAGAAGATTCATGAGTAGTACTTTAGGACTCCTCTAGTAGTGTCCGGCCTTTTACGAGTATACTTCTATCTATATTTATATGTATTAGGACTATTGTTATCCATATTAGACTAGGACTAATATTATTCGTGTTAGACTAGGATTCTATCTAGTAACATATATATTCGCTCCTCTGTACTATCCAGAACATTATACATTGAATACAACACCAATTATACTTCTCATCTTGGTATCAGTTCCAGGTTTCCTCTAGATGGAAGGTCTCGTCTCCATGATGATGTCTCTGTTCGATCTTCCTGAACGGACCCGTTACCGAGACTACACCTATGACCACTGGGAATAGCCTCCTCATCGGCTCATCACTTTGTTTTTTTAAAGCTGACATCCCGTAATTATCTCTTTTGGCGGACCACAGATGCTACCGTTTTTGAAGGTCAAGGTCCTTCTCGGCTTCATCGATGGTAGTCTACAATACCCGGTCACAGCGCTTGCCGCCACACCGACGTCGCTGCCTCAACTATCGACAGTCTCACGGCAGCGAGCGAACTCGTCGCTCGGCAAGTAGCTTGGATGAGACAAGACAATGCTATCTTGTCCCTCTTAATTTTCGTCTCTTTTTGGAGGAGACGATGCGGTTCGCCGTTGGTCGGTCTACTTCCCGGCAACTCTGGCTCACCATCGAACAATCTCTTGCATCTTCATCGCGTTCTCGGCATTGCGGTTATTTGGTGAATTTCAAACCCTTCGGCAAGGTGATTCTTCCATCGCTGATTATATTGGTCGTGCACAGTTGTTGGTTGATTATTTGGCTCTTGCCGGTCGTGATGTTACGTTAGACGAACAGAACCTATACGTCTTCCGTGGTTTGCGATCTGAGTTTTGTCCGCTTGTAGCAACCCTAGCTCGGGGTGCTGCGGTTCCGCTTGCAGAGGTGGCGGATTTCTTGGTGTCCACAAGAGTGGATCTGCGCTGCCGATGGAGACAACGGGGTATCCCGGTTGCAATGGTCGTTAGCCGAGGCGGTGCGGCCCCAGCCACGGTGGCCGTGGCAACGCGACACAGTAGCACGGTCGCAGTCGCGGTCGTGGGCTCGGGCGTGGCTTGGGCAGGGGTCCTCTGTGCCAAATATGCAACAAACAAAGACACGGGACTCTGCCGTGTTGGCATCGTTACTCCACCTCCCCGGCTCCTCAGGCGAATGTGGCTGTCTTTGGTGAAAATGGTAATCACACCGGTCCACATGAGTGGTTCCAGACACTGGTGCTACGAATCATGCTACACCTGATTCGTCCTTGATGACTTCTGCAACAAGTTATGATGGCCCGACAACTTTGCGCGTCGGCAGTGGTACAAGTTTGCCTATTGTTAATGTTGGTTCTGCTTCGTTAGCCACTAATTCTTGATCATTTACATTGCATGATGTTTTGCATGTCCTTGGTCTCTCTACTTCATTATTATCTGTTCAACGTTTTTCCAAAGATAATAATGTTTTTATTGAGTTTCACCCTCTTTGTTTCTTTGTGAAAGACACTTTGACCAAGAAAGTCATTTTTAAAGGGCATGCGTTCGGAGGTTTCTATTCATGGCCTACGTTTTCTCCTGCTTTTGTTGTTGCGCGCTTGTCCTTCGTTTGGCATATGCAGTTGGGGAATCCGCACTCTCGAGTCTTACACAAAATTTAGAGTCTTCGTCTGTTAGTACATTTAATTCGAAAGATCTTCCCAATGCTTGTTCCTCTTGTCAATTGGTAAAATCATCTCGTCTTCCATTATCTCGTGTTGAAACTACTAGTACACAACCTTTAGAATTAATATATTCTGATATTTGGGGCCTGCGTCGTTACTTTCTGCAAATGGCTTTAAATATTTTGTGTTCTTTGTGGATGATTACACACGATATATATGGTATTATCCGATGCGTGCCAAATCTGAATTATATGGCATATTTGATAAGTTTTGGTCACTTGTTGAACGTTCTTTTTCTCGCAAGATTATTTCTTTTCAATCTGATTTAGGGGAAGAATATAAGAAGCTTGGTTCCACCCTTTCTTCTCTAGGTATTCGTCACAGGCAGTCTTGTGCGTATACTCATGAACAGAATGGACGGGCGGAGCGCAGACATCGTCATGTTCTTAGACAGGACTGTCCTTAATGGCTCAAGCATCCGTTCCTTCTCGTTTCTGGGACTATGCTGTTCAGACTGCTGTCTATCTTATAAATAAAATGCCCACTCGTTTTTTGTCTAATGAGTCACCACACTTTGTTTGCATCGTTCTCCCCCATCTTACTCTTACTTGCGGTATTTGTTTTTTATTGCCTTCCTGTTTTGCGTCCATATAATCGAAATAAGATACAGTTTCGTTCATCTCCTTGAGTTTTTCTGGGTTACCCCCGTCTTATCGTGGCTATCGTTGTTTAGATACTAACACTAACAAGGTTTTTATCTGTCGCAGCGTGTGGTTCGATGAGGTTGTGTTTCCTTTTATTTCTCCTATTGCTCGCAGGTTCCTAAGCCACGGTCCGAACCGTGGGCCAACGCACCAGTTGTGACGAGCAGTTGTTGACGAGCCCATGTTGTCTCCTGGCCATGATGACGGTGCTGGTCACGAGCAGTCCGCATCGAGTGAGCGGACCGTCTCGGACCAGCAGGTTGAGCAGCGCGGGTAGAGCGCGGGCTTCCTCGGCGATCCACTCCGCCTCCTCGGTCGCATGGCATGAACACTCGTAGCTCCGGTCCGCATCAACATGTTGCCCTTAACTTCCTTCCACTATGTGTCTGAGCCTACCTGTTACTCCTCAGGCGGTCAAGTTTCCTGAGTGGCGTGATGCAATGGACGCAGAGTTCAATGCATTGTTCATAATCATACATGGCGTCTTGTTCCTTCTCAACCAGGTATGAATGTTGTTGGTTGCAAGTGGGTTTTCAGAACCAAAACGGAAGGCCGATGGTTCAAAAGAACGTCATAAATCACGGTTGGTGGCCAAGGTTTTAATCAGGTTCCTGGAGAGGACTTTTTTGAGACATTTAGTCTTGTCGTTAAACCCACTATGGTACGTCTTCTCTTATCTTTAGTATCGCGTGGGTGGTCAATTCGCCAATTGATATTCACAATGCTTTTTTTGAATGGCGAGCTAGCTGAGATTGTTTACATGCACCAACCACCTGGTTATGAGGATCAGTCATTACCTGACATGTGGTCTTTGCTGCTCAAAAAAATCTCTCTACAGTCTCAAACAGGCTCCGCGTGCATGGTTCACAAGGTTACATGATTTTCTAGTCTCTGTGGGCTTTGCGCCCTCAAAGACAGATGTGTCTCTTTTTATCTATTCTCGTGATAATGTTCATCTTTATTTCTTGGTGTATGTTGATGACATTTTGATTATGGGGTCTGACTCATATCGTGTTACTGCTCTTATTGATAAATTGGCACTTGAGTTTAAAGTTCGTGATATGGGTGTGCCTTCTTTCTTTTTGGGAATTGAAATTGTCCCGTTATCTGGTGGTATGCTTTTTATATCAACAACGGTATATGAAGGACATTCTCAAACGTGCTGACATGGTGGACTGTAAGCTAGTGGTCACGTATGTCTATGCCGCGAAAACCGCCCGACGATGTTGCCACTCCCTATGCGATCCAACACCAATATAGAAAGTCTTGCTGGTGCTTTCCAATATCTTACAGTAACTTGTCCTGATCTGTCTTATGCTGTTAATCTCTTGTGTCAACATATGCGTGCTCCCACTACTACGGACTGAGCCTCTCTAAAAAGAGTCATGCGATATATCAAAGGCACCCTGCATTTTGGTCTGCATCGATGGATATTCACGCCTATTCTAACTCAGACTGGGCTGGCGATCGAATGATCGCAAGTCTACTAGTGGTTTTGCTGTGTTCTTGGGGAGTAATCTTATATCATGGGTCTGTCGGAACCAACGGACAGTGGCATGTCTTCAACTAAAGTAGAATACAAGGGTCTGGCTTATGTATGTTGTTGAGGTTACATGACTTGTTTCTCTGCTACACGAGATCGGCATCCCACATGCGTCTCTTCCTCGACTATGGTGGTGATAAGTTTAGCTACTTACTTATGTCTCAATCCAGTGTGTTCATGCCCGCACGAAGCACATTGAGATTGATTATCATTTTGTTCGCGATATAAGTAGCTAAAAAGGAGTTGGGAGGTGCACTTTATTTCAACAAAAGATCAAATTAGCAGATATCTTCACCAAGTCTCTTCGTCGTTATCAGTTTAATTCTCTCCGTGACAATCTCAATGTTTTTGGCTAGCCAACCTTGTGCTTTGAGGGGGGAGTATTGGGACTATGTATGTTATCCATATTAATCTAGGACTATATTATTCGTGTTAGACTAGGATTCTATCTAGTTCTATATGATTCGCTCTCTTACTCTCAGACATTATGATTGAATACAACACAATTATATTCTCATCATATGTACTCGTATATTGTATCTGTTGATATACACTTAAACTATCTTTACGTAATACAATAGTTGAGATCCTCACAACTCTAATCTGGTATCAGATGCTTTGTTTCGATTTAAATGACGTCCTCTCATTGATTTATAAATACATGTACAATTCATATATTAAAGAGTACATAAATTTTCATTGATTTATAAATACAATGCATAAAATTTTTTTTAAATTACATTTTTAGATTTTCAGTAATCCTATTTTTTTAATATTTAAAAGTAATTTATATAAAAATTATGTTTTTGGATTTTCAGTATTTCTATTTTTAATATTTAAATGTAATTTATATACTGATATAATTAATAATGTTGAAGAGAAAAATAATATTTATTGAGAAAAAGATATTAAATTTTAAAGTGATGTGAAATTGGGCTCCACTTTTGAAAATTGATTGGAATATGCAGGGGATGTGATGTAAATAGTAAATAATTTGGAAATTGGGTGGTGTGGGAGTGAGACCCTATTTTTAAAGAGGTTAATTCCACTAGAAGTCATTTGTCTTTGGTGACAATTCCAAATTTAGGTCTATATAGACTATTATTTTTGTCATTTTATATCCCAGACTATCGTTTTTGGATACTTTTAGTCCTTCTCATGACTTTCTCTATTTTTTAGTATGGGCATTTTTGTCTCTTCATATTTTTATTTTATTATCTTTTCCGGTTTTCAACCGGTTTTAATTGGTTATAGAAATTAAGACTTTAGATAACCTTTGATTTTTAGTAACCACATTTTCAACCGATTTTGTTAGTAAAGTCCTAAACCATTAAACCGGTTGCAACTGGAAAAATAACAAAAGAAAGAATATGAAGAGACAAAAATGCCCTTATTAAAAATTGAAAAAGTCATAAGAAGGAACTAAGTGTCCAAAAAACGATAAGTCTGAAATGTAAAGTGGGCAAAAATAATAGTCTGGGACTAAATTTGGAATTACCACCAAAGACGATGGGACTCTGATAGAATTAACTCTTTATAAAATTGAGAGAAATTTGCGGGATAAGGATAGCCTAACCCATATATGCCATTGATTGATTTATGAATTAATTGATGTGGTCACAAGTTGGTAAGGAGAAATGTATGTGATTTGCTATAAAAAAACAAAGCCAAGACTTTAACTTCACGCTAATTTCTAGAAATCTGCTCTTTCTAAAATAAAAATACATTGTTTTCTACTTTCCTATTCGTACTATAATCTATGTTTAAAATTTCTATTCTTGTCAAAAGTTGAACACCAACCTAACAGGGCTTTGGTTGAAGAATTATGTGGGAAAGGAATTGTAATTCCATGGGAAAGTTGAATTACTGGGAATGAGAAGTGGGAATTTAAATTCCTAGTGGTTTGTTGACAGGAATAGAATTACTAGGAATTTCAATTCCAATGTTTGGTATACATGGAATTGAAAGGGAATAAGTAGTATAAAGTCAAAAATGTCCATTATGTTGTTTAGACATTAATTTTAAGTTAAAAAAGGAAGGGTAAATTATTATATGACTCATCACTAATCTTTTTTTTCCCAGGAATTAAAATACCAGGGGGAGAGACAATTGGGATTGTGATTACATATCATAGATAAGACATGGTGGATATGTACAATACCCATAGGCCATCCAACAACCAAAAAGATCTATCGGAATTTTATCAATGACCTTAAATCAGATAGTACCGAATTTATTGTGAAAGTGCTTATAGTGTTGAAGTGTAAAAGTAGAATTTAAAATCCTCCAACCAAGACGCGCGTCTAGAGTTAACTGGGTTCCCGCTCACACTTCTTTAATCATGCACATCTCGTGTCTTAAATTTCGAAAATCTCGGGATTTCCACACAGAGGCTTTGTGAGAATCCGAGGTCCGACTATCAGGATTTTACTAGAATGTAAATCTGATGTATCTCATCCAACTCTGAGATTAAATCTTTCGTATGTATCTTAATAATTTATATCCAATTGATTAAGATAGTATATCCTTTCTTTTCGACATGTATCCCCGAATACTCTATATAATCTAATCATAATTGATATTCACAGTCATATCAAATGTGCTGTTGTCTTCAAATGTAACAACACTCGAACTGGGATATATACTTCTCGTCCAATTCTAAAAATCTCCTTTCTAATATAAGATAATTATATGGGATATTAGGCCCACTTAGTATTTGTTTTCTACTTTTCTATTTGTATTTAGTATCCCACACAATAATTCTGATGGTGACGTAATTCTAAATACATTCTAGGTTAACATTCCTTTCCTATTATTATAAAATTAGTGATACAATTCTTATTATAATCTATCTCTATACTACCTATACTAAAAACAGAAATCCTCCTGAACTGTTTAACCTCCCGCCTTAGAGTTCCTAGAAAATCTCCTTTTCTAATAAAATACTTTTTGTTTTTCAGCATTACTTCACGTACTGCTCCAATATTCGTACTCATAATTCTAGATTAAAATTTCTATTCTAATATATTATAAAATAATGTGGATATAATTCTTATTCTAATATCTAGATAGATATTATCATCACAAAGTAATATTGTGGACAACTAACACTCCCAGCAGCTATATATATATAATATACTAATATATATACTTCAGCTTTCGGCTTGTTACTTGTAGCTATGGATGGATTTGCTTTTTTGGTTGAACCAATGAAAACCAATCTTCCCCCTAAGAACTGGCAAAATAAAAAATGTTCGCTTTAAAGAAAAAAAATACAAAGAAAATATACAAGTTATAAAAGTCGTGGTGGAATACCTTCCAAAGGCGTGTTCAAAATACAAACTCTCATATTCCTTTAGATATTACTTGATAAATAAATAGTTTAATTTAAAGCATATCAAGTTGTCACATAGAACATCAATTTTTTACTTAGACTAATAAGGTTCTTAGCCAATGCCCGGAGTTAACTGCTACAATACTAATTTATTAGGTGTTAGTTGATAAGAATCAAATTGCTTAACACCCATAATTATACAATTAACAGTGATGGATTTATACTTTCCATTATCAATACTCTCTATGATTACCTAGAAAGTGCAGTGTTTAAGGAATCCAAAATCATATTCCACCAAGAGATTCGAAATAAGAACAGCATTTCATTTTGATCTAGATGAGTGACCCATGCCTGTTTGCAGGTAGCGGATTGAATTATATATATATATAATATATATATATATATATATAGTATATATATATATATATATATATATATATATATATATATATATATATATATTAGGGCTAGGATCAGGGTGAAAAGTAGTTCCCTGTGAACATGTGGATTAATCTAAATCAATCATTTAAGATTATCAAGAGCTGTAAATTAAGAAAAAATGCGCTAACATTTTTGTAATTTAACCATAAATTTTTGGTGGCCCAAAATTTTGAAACGCGTAGCTTGAATAGTACAATCACGAGATAATTGAATGCACTCGGGATTATAATAATAATGTCCACGTTACTTATTCGCGGATAGATGCACTAATCAAATGTTTGCTAAATATCCATCGTAATTATCAAAAATATCACCGGTGTTTCTCCAACCACTGTCCATCCTAAATTTAATATGATAAGATTAGTTCATGGCGGCATTCTCATTGGCGACTAGGTCTTAGAACATGATGATTAAATATATAGCAAATCTATGATGCATTTATGTCCTTCCATGTAGAAGGTGCATCCATAATATTTTTTTGACCCCCCAATTCCATCTATATAGTGTACAAACAACTAACTAAAACCACTTTTCTAATATATATAATTGATCATAATGATTGATTCATGAGAGCAAGACAAGTACTTGGGCAGCAACTCATTTGTATTTATATATATATTCCAATAGAGTTGCCACCCTATCTTAGCTAGCTAGGGTTTAATTTCTCTTTCAACTTTGCTTTAACCTGCTAGCTCAACCCAAATATATATGTGCTGTCCATTGTCAAAATCACCAATGATCTTCCCACTTGATAGGGGTATGTATGTAGAGATATATCAATCATGGCTGAATTGAATCTATACTATATTAGTTACCTTCAAAAGTGCCATGAAGATAAGTTTACTAGTGGCACTTTGTTTGAGTGACAAACATAATTATTATTATAATAATAAGAGTTAATTCCAATTTTTTGCCCTCAAAATCCACTTTTAGTCTTTTTTTTTTTTTTTTTTTTTTTTTGTTAATCAGAACATCCACTTTTAGTCCTAGTATTATTGTGACATGAACCAATTTGGTCCTCTATCAATAAAATCGTTGAAATTTTCATTAAATTGAAGGACATTTTGATCTTTTTAACATAAAGTGCGTTGACACGTTATATTTTTTTTAGGAAAAAGGGTCAAATAGGCCCTCGAACTTTAGCTTAAAAGTCAATTAAACCCTAAACTTTTTAAAAGGTGCAATTACAACCATCAACAATTCATTTAGGTGCAATGAAGTCCAAAAACAAGTTAATGACCTGCTATCACAGGTCATTAGGGTTCAGGCTACTTCCCCCGCGAAATTCCGACAAAAAAAATGTGATCGGCGATCGACTGGCGAAATTTCCGGCAAAAAAAAAAAGTGACTGGCAACCGACAACGGTCGCCGACGGTCACTTTTTTGCGGAAATTTCGCCGTCACTTTTTTTTTTTTTTTTGCCTGAATTTCTCGAAAGGTGGGCCTGAACCCTAATGACTTGTGATAGCAGGTCATTAACTTGTTTTTGGGCTTCATTGCACCTAAATAAATTGTTGAGGCTGTAATTGACTTTAAAGAGTTTAGGGCCTAATTAATTGACTTTTTAAGTTAAAGTGAGGGCCTATTTGACCATTTTCCCTATTTTTATGTTTATTTAAAAAAAAAAATATTCATAATTGAAGAGCGAAAATGCAATTGTATTTAACGAAATTTCAAATATTTTTTAATGGAGCCAAAATTAATCATTGTCACAATAATACATGACCAAAAATGGATATTCTGATAAAAAAAGGACTAAAAGTGGACTATCACCTATAAATTTAGAACAAAAATAGAAATTAATTCTAATAATAATCTCCTCTTCTAACTCGATCAATTTGCAGTGCTTTTTGTGAGACATATATTTTAGGTTTTCAATACCTACTTTTGAATTTTTGGCTCAAAAAGTTGTTGTGATGACGATAGGCATCGATCAAGTACATACTTAATTTAGCATTTAAGAATAAGTTAAGGAAAAGTTAAGATTAACACCTTTGCTTATCTGATCGAGTATTATAAGTTTTACTCAAAACAAAAGGAATTAGAGATAAGAGGGGGAGGGAGAGAGATACCGAAAATGAATGGAATATCCTACTTGTATTCATTCTTCCTTCCCACAACTCCGACCCGACAGAACATTTGAGATGATGTAAATCATGAGTTGGCTAGACCGATGCTCACTGCGCACAAAGAACACCCTCACTTTGAGAGGTAGCTTCCACACTGCCGCTGGTGAGACTCGATCTCTGATCATTCTTCCAAAGTTTCACCTCTGTACCAGTTGAGCTGTCCATGCGGGTATCTTATTTCTATTCATGATGACACATTTTCTTGTACATACATGATAATATGATGTCGTCTGCATGAGCAGTTCAGTTGATCACATAATGATAAAGTTTGAAAATAATGATTCGGGATTAAGTCTTATCCGCCATAGTATGAGATCAACCTCCAAGAATGCGTATGTTCCAATTTGGAGTTGGAGATTCAACCTTTTTGTTCCAATTAAGAACAAATCTTTCCTTGATTTAACTCGCAATAAGTCTATCATGCAAGCATGCTCTGTTGGAAATTCAACATTTTTGTTCCAATTAAGAACAAATCTTTCTTTAATTTGATTTATACACTACTGGAAATTATGGAATTTTCGACCACCTGAAAATGATCTTAAATCAAGTCGAAAGTCTTGTTCCGACCACTTTTGGTATTCAGAAAAACCTTTGTTGCCATTTCCGACCACTTTTTACTTTCGACTTGATACAAGATCATTTTTAGGTGGTCGGAAATTCCATAATTTCCACCAGTGTTACTCGTAATAAGTCAGCATGCAAGCAAACACGTGGTTTTGACAAATATTCACAAGATCGAAACTAAACTAGCTAATTAGATAAGAAAGGATCACATTCTCAGTATATATTCACGATAATTTGATGATAGGTCTTCAAAGATGAAAATTAAGACAAGATAATACATCGTTTTACATCAGAAAGAAAAGACATTTTCCAAATATGAGAAACTCTAACAACATTATTTTCCCCAACACGACAAAGGTGGTGGCTAATGATGAGACACCATTTGTGAAAAGAGTGGATCAGATTATTATAGATTTTTTTCCAAAATAAAGGTGATAATAATAATGTTGCATGCATGATTTTCGTTGCAACATATATATAGTTTTACGTCGTCGAAAAGAAACGTGAAACGATTTGCAAAGGAAAATATATGCGTCGTGCCTGGCCTGCACTCTCCGATATAGCCGCCCCTTGTTTTGCGATACGATGCACACTACACATAACATCAAATTGATTATGTCTTGAAATCGACACTCTTTTTTAAGATAGTTTTGTAGACTATAATGTCTCATGATAGAGACCAACCAAGCACTTTCTATATGGATGCTTAATTAAGTAATTATATATTTAGCCCCGTTTGGTAACATAGGTCCTGTTTGGTAAATGACTGTTACCTGAGTTAATTAGAGGATATAACTAGTTGATAACATTAGCTGATTGTAGAAAAGTGTTTGGTAAATTAGCTGTTAGCTGTTTGGTATAATTTTCTTTCTCAAAATGTTAATTGAAAAAGTTGCGTGCATTGAGTAGCTTTTTGAATTTTAGTATTTTGGAGTTATAAAAAACTAATTAACCAAACATTTATATTGATTTTTTTAACCAAATCAAAAAACTAATAGTGATCAAATAAGTCAAAATTGGCCTATAGGCTAACTATTTTACCAAACAGGGTCATATCAACCAAATTTGACTTATTATTTGACTACTATTAGCTGTTTGACTTGGTTAAACAGACAGATGAATGTTTGGTTAATCACCTTTTTGTACTCTATAATACTCAGTACAACCCTAAAGCTTCCTCCAAAAACATTTTAGGTTCAATTAGTGTATATATCACTAATGGAAATTATGAAATTTCTTTCTGACCACCTGAAAGTGATCTTAAATCAAATCTAAAGTAAAAAGTGGTCGGAAATAGCTATAAAGGTTTTTCCGGACACCAAAAGTGGTCGAAAACAGGCTTTGACTTGATTTAAGATCATTTTCAGGGGTCGAAAATTCATAATTTTCAACAGTGGTAAGAGGCCACATGTGTTGATAGACATCGTATACATATATATATATATATATATATATATATATACTATATATTATAGTATATATAGTAATATATGGGTTACTATACATATACATTTACTTTCAAGGCTGAACCCCAACCCTAAAACCTCCACACTCCAGACTCAACAGAGTATTTAGGAGGATGTAAATTATGGTAATTCAATTGAACATGAACCACAGAGGTTAGATCTGTGCTCCCTGTATGAAGTTACTATACATTTGATTAGTGTTAGTGGATATATATATATGTTATGTATGTTTTGCATTGGGTTATGGGAATGTGATTAATTAAAGGGGAGTAGACAGTAGAATCCACAAAGCCACGCGTTTGCCTGTGTGTTTTGGTAATGAGGTTGAGTGTATTCCCACTATTTAGCAATCAAAAAATTAAAAGCAAAGACATGAAAACAAAAATCTGTGGTTACACAGTAGGGCACTCCACGCGCATGCACCAAATTCTATACATTATTCAATCAAGTACAACCTATATAGGTATAGACCAGCAACAACAATAACACGATAAATTATTTGTGTGGACCATGATCCACGCAGTGTCGTGTTGTGTGAACCAGAATAAAAAGTACATTATAAAAATAATATATTTTCAGTACTTAAATAATATATTTACCTGAATATAATGTACGGTTTTAATATACTAAAAATACATTATTTGTGTATTAAATGTACATTATTTGCGGACCAAGTAATGGTTGCAATACTACTTGAAAAGATGCAAAGGGCGTTTGTGATCCATTTGGATAAACAGTTGATCTGATTAGGAAAGTGGGAAATTATATATGCTACGTACTGCTCATTATAGAGTGGAGAAAGATATATCCTCTCCTGCGTGCCTGCCCCCATCTCATCGTGCTTCCCCCTGCCCTCCAATCATTTCCACATTTTTCTTTCTTTCTTTCTTTTGTTTCTTAGCTTCTTGCTTTATATAATTTTCTTTGCTTCAATCATTCAATTTGATCTTCATGTGTTTCTTTCCTACTACTTACTTTGATCTTCATGTGTTCCTCCTGCACTGTGTACCCTGGTACAATACACATAATTCATGTTCATAATACACACACATAAACACGATATAATGAACATGAATTCTGTGCATTATAAAACATGAATTCTGGCATTATGAATATGAATTCTATGTATTATATAGTTGATGACACATGAACACGACAAATATTGCGTAGACCATGGTTCACACGGTGTTTTATGTGAATCATAACAAAAAGTACATTTTTAATATACTAAATGTACATTATTTTTGTACTGAATGTACATTGTACAATATTCAGTACAAAAATAATGTACATCACTTAAAATAATACATAGAATTCATATTTATTATATTGTGTTTATGTGTATATGTATTATAAACATGAATTCTGCATTATGAAATCAAATTTTATGTATTAGACTGAGTTCAGAGTGCAGTGTGGACTCTAGTCCACGATATAATTTGCCCTAGAGTCCTAGACTTGACCATCTAAGTTTTTAGATAGCACTTCTTATGTAGTACAAGTGAGAAATGAAAAGTGGGAATGTTGGGCACGTGTTTATTGGGCCAAAGATACCAATGTGAAAACCTAAAAAGCCCTTTAATATGGGATAAATGTTTTATATGATTGTTTCTAGGAACATGAGCCCATTAGGGTAGCCTCCAACTATTCAACAAATATTATTGATGATAGATGATGAAGATGTCAACTTTTGGCATGCCGGCCGGACAATAATTCCTATGAAATCATGCATGCATAGGCCATAAAAGTGTGACCCTGCCCCCCTTGCTGTCATCTTCACATTAGTCCAAAGGATATAGGGGATGGTCCATTCAGTATAGCATAGAAGGTAGTAGTTTCAAATGGATAAGTTGGTAGAATGGTAGGTGATATGTATTTTTTTTTTTTTTTGTTTTTTTGTTTTTTTTGAAGGGAGGTGATAGGTACTTAGATATATGATAATCAATTCATATATTTATTTGATTTACACAAACGAAAATTCACAGTCGCTATTCAAAAACATAATTTAGGTGAAATCTGTATTACAATTCTAATCGATAAATGACATCAATGAGGTAAACCAGCTTAGGTTAGTTGTTATAATTGTCGACTAAAACCAAGATAATCATCAATAAGCATAACTGAACTTGAAATTAGATCTTGTGTTTACTATGCTAAGTGCCTGACCAACTTGGATAAGGGTTGCTCCACCCATACATCTGTAGGGACGATTCTGAGCATGTCTAACATGTGCGACTGCACAGGGTCCCCAATTTTTGGGGGCCCCATATTAAAAAGAAAAAAAAAAGTTAGTTATATGTATATATAGTATATAGAATTTCATGCTAAGTGTGCTCTTTGTGTGTGTTCTAATCCCTTGATTCAATTCCCTACTTTTGGCGGTTTCCAATTCTTAAATCTCAATTGACAAGTACCATTGTTAATTAAGAATGACAATTTTCAATTTAAAATCTCAAATAATAACAATTAGCATCTTTGACCGGGACCTTATGCTAATTAGCAATTACCCTTATTTTTATTTTTTAATTCAATTCCCAAATCTCAATGAACAGTATGGTGATATTGATGTAAATGAATTGTATATTGAGCTAAAATTGCTTAGAGAGATTTTATCGAAATAAAAGATAGGGGCAATGAGTATATTGAATTCATTGAAAACAAATGTGTTGTTTTCCAAATGCTACTAATGCATATCGAATATTATTGACTATCCCAATTATTGGTGCCTCTGCAAAAAAAGAGTTTTTCAAAGTTGAAATTGTTGAAATATTACTTACGATCAAGTATGTTGCAAGAGAGACTCAATGGTATAACTTTAATATCCATTGAGAAAATGAGCTTTTGGAAGAAGTTGATATCAAAAGTTTGGTAAATGATTTTGCATCTAAAATGTGCACAACGCATATAACTTTTTAAATGAAATTTTAAATATATTTTTATATAATATTTATATTTGATACAACTTTTTGAACAACTATTATTTTATATATAAAAATTTACTTGAAAAAATGGCTCCAAATTAAGATATTGCACATGACCCCAATTTTTATTGGAACGGCCCATCATCTGATAGTGCTTTCGGGAGAGATGCATGGTACAATGGTTTCACAACTTCATCGCAAATATATATTCTCACGTGATTATATATATATCTAGATATTCTCTAAAATATAAGGAAAAGTTTACTATGCTAATCAACATGTACATGTATATCATATATACATAATTATAGAGATATTGAAATGATTTCCTATTATATACGGAGTACCTTGTATAATTTGATGGATATATTAAGAATATGGATCCTAATCGTAGAAAATCGATCCGAATGAAGATGGAGAGCTGACCTGGGCAAGGTCAGCCCAATATGGACAAAGCCGACCCCGAGGTCGGCCATGACTCGAACTCAACCACTGTGGTCCACTACGACATTAGAGACGAAGGCCACGAAAGACTCTTTCGGCAAAGTCGTCCTCCATGGTGAGCCTTCGGGGTCAGCCCTTGAGGTCGACCTCCAAGGGCCTTGGGAGTTAGGAATACCTATTATTGTGCATCACACTATTGTCGTGGAGTTCGTTAGGCTTAATACTTTAAATAAGCATTATTTGTCCTCATCGAGGACATCTTCATCTTCATCCTTGTCTTATTATTATCAACAATAACTGATACCAAGTATGGTAAATATCTTAGAATTTATTGGACAGATAACAAATCAATTTTGTTTTTTAAAAAATGTGTATGAGACGCAACTTAAATTTTTCTTTTATCGTCTCCATATTATTTGAGCTTACATTTCAAGAAACAGCTTTATATATAATATAATATAATATAATTTAAATAATATAATTCTTCCACAGAATATTTAGCCAAGTACGAGAGTGGTGAGATGTCATCCTTCCAAGACCCTACACCAAATTATCGTTCGTAAGTCACTAAGTCATAATTTCCGAGCTTCGGCAAGAAGGGAACTCCAATCCAAAGGGACCAACCACCACCTCACACAAATCTGCAATTCTGCATACATATATACACAGTGAAGGAGGAGGAGGAGGGTGAGATGAAATGCTAAGGATGTCAGCGGTTGGGAGTAACGGCGGCGAAGCATGGAGAGCTCATGCGACAATGGCGATGATTCAGGTCTTGTATGGAGGCTACCATGTCATTACTAAGGTCGCTCTCAACGTGGGGGTCAATCAGATCGTCTTCTGCGTCTATCGGGACCTCATCGCCATCTCCATTCTCGCTCCTGTCGCCTATTTCCGCGAAAGGTCAGCGCCCCATCTAACAAAAATTTCAACTTTTTTCGTTTCTGCAAACTATGGGTGTGATTTGGACTGTGGATATGATTTGGTACCTAAGTACTGATGTCTATACAATTGTAATTTTGTTTTTAAAGAAGCTTAATTGGGGAATTGGCGTTAAGAAATGTGGATGATAAATTCAGTCTACTTTTGATCCATAATTAAACATTTTGCAGAGTATGAGTTAATCTTGAGCTAATTCAGTTGAAATTTGATCAAACTAGGATTCGGGTTGTGTTGTGAATTAATAGTTTAATTCAGGACAGGGGATTAATTGGGGCTGTTTGACCATAGCTTATGTGCTTGGGGTAATCCCTAAGCAAATCAAATGAATGTAGAATTGAGATCAAAATCAGGTTTTGAACATGATTTGGAAATTTGTTTATCTGATGATTACCATGTACAGTTGTTTTTATGCTAACTTCAATACCTATTTTTCACCTGTTTGAAGCAGTTATGTTAGTATAGATAATAAGGAGTAACCTTTCCGGGTATTGCTTTGTGTTTAGGGAATGAGAATATAGGGAAGAGATGATAGCTAATTGGCACGGATGGCCAGCAAAGAGGGTATTGAAAGTTGTAAGCACTGGTTTTAAATCAGGTTGGATTTGGGTGGAGGCGGATTATGGGACTAAGTAAACAAACCCAAAAAAAATTGGCAGAAGCCGTGAGGAAATTCCTGGCTTGTTTCAATAGGGTTGTGGTGTTTTTTTTCCTCTTTGTATACAGGGTTGCACCCGCTTTGTGCTCTTTAATTTGATTTTTTACCAAATAAAAGGAAAAACGGTTATGTGGATTGGTGACTTGGTGTTTGTTGTTTACGAAGGTTGAGCCTCCTTTAAACAGGCAGCTGATAGTATCATTCTGCGTCCTAGGATTAACTGGGTAAGTTAAATGTGCTCACAGTTGTTTAAGTGTGTTTTCTTCTTACACCGCATATTGTTCTTCAGCGTAGATTAAGTCCTTGACACATTTTCTTTCTGGATAATTGGAACAGGATTTTCGGAACCAACTCTTGTTTCTGCTCGGTCTTGGATATACAAGTCATGCTTATGCTGCAGCTATCCAACCTGCAATACCAGTCTTCACATTTATATTGGCTGTGTTAATGGGGTGAGTTCAAGAAGTAATCTTCTCCTAGATATTCTTGTACCTATATGTCTATCTAACTAACTATGCATCTATTATCTATCTTAATTTGTCAGTGTATGTCTTTAAATATAACCGTCTGTCTCGTTATCTTTTCCGTTTTGTTTGTTTACTAACCATGCATCTATTCATTAGTGATCTATCTGTTGCATCCGTGAGATATTCATATATTCAATTTACTGTCGTGTTGCAGTACAGAAACGGTGAAGTTACTTACTACAGAAGGTCAAGCAAAGATTGGAGGTACCATTGTCTGTGTTTCAGGTGCGGTTGTAATGGCACTGTACCGAGGCTCGACCATTCTTGGATATAAGGAACCGGAGTTCTCCGCACAAAATGAAATTAGTGCTCGGGGTCAGCCTGAACCTCATGGATGGTTAATGTCTAATTTCCTAGAATATGGGATTTGATAACTGGCACCTTGGCGTCTTGTGCTTAATAGGAAACTGTATGTGCATGGCAGCATACCTAGCCATTCAGGTAGTTTATTTCATGCCAGATAGAACTTAAAGTTACGTTTTATTTGTGATTATGGAGCTGCTTGCTGGGAATATCAGTGTACGGTTCTCCAATTTTTGAAGGGATTCCCAAGCTGCTCTTTTTTTTTATACTTTATAGTTGTTTCTTTTCCTTATTTTTCTGTTTCTTTATAGCATTACAGTACTTGTCCTCTTTGCTTGTATTCATTCCTTTCCTTGGTAGGACTATTTTTTTTTTTTTTTAACCAGAAAAGAAGAGATAGATTACCGTTTTTAAATGTTTCAGGCGCCAATTTTTAAAGAAATATCCTGCAAACATTTCCCTGACAGCATATTCGTATCTTTTTGGCACCATTTTAATGGGAGTGACAGCATTATTTTCAACAAACCTGTCAACAGACTGGAAATTCACACAATCTGAAGTTATTGCAGTATGCTATGCTGTAAGTTTGCCCGTTCTTCCATGTTCTATAGATTGTCATGAGTTGTCTGGGATCAAGTTTGTTTTTATGTATATGCTTATATTCAATATCTAAGAATTACATCTTTTAGTCCTCCCCACTCTTCCAATGAAAGATAAATTATTTCCTTGACTTGGATACACTGATGACCCAATATTCTGTGTTGCATTTTCCATTGTCTTTTAGAGTGATTAGATTTTGTAGATATAGCATTGGTAGATTGCAACGTTTTTGGGTAGCATTGTTTTTTTTTTTTTTTTGGTCAGACCATGAGGTGTCCTGAGCAGACCCTAACTGTATGAGGCACCTTTAAGCCCGTACCATACTCATACTAATCCCCATTCGCACTGGCCAGGCCCGGCCCAATTAAGGGTAGATTGGTTTTTACACGAGAGAGGGTTCGAACTCCCGACCTCTCTTAAGGGATGAGAGTGCACGGCCACTCACGCAACCAAGCTGGGTTTTTGGGTAGCATTGTTAGTGCAAGGTATACATTTGTTTCTTTTTTACTTCTTTAATGCCATTATCTTTTTTTTCTGTTTTTCATTTTCGTTTTTGAGGATTTCTTGTACTCTATGATGTAATTCCATTAAAATCCATCTGCCACTTGATCCTTAATCGGGCTTGGTAATTATAAGGTTTCCTTCTATCTTATCATTACATGCCGCCAAGAAACATTCTTAGGGCTTATTGGATTTTTATTCAGCATGTAAATTATCGGTTCTCCTACTTTGTAGGCTATTCACTCTTTTTCTTTATCAGGGAATAATTGCATCCGCTCTCAACTATGGACTCTGACATGGTGCAATAGGATTCTCGGCCCCGCTTTAGTTGCACTTTACAATCCACTTCAACCTGCTGCATCGACAATCCTGTCAACAATTTTCCTTGGAAGCCCTATTTATTTGGGAAGGTAATACTTTACGGTTTTCTTCTTCTTTCTAACTTGTCTCGTGTAACATACATTCTTACCACTCACAACACTTTTTGTCATCATTCTTGTTTATCCCCTTTTTGAAAAAAGCTGTTTTTTTTCTTAATACATTAGCTCCTTGACGCTAACACTGATATGATAATGCAGCATATTGGGAGGACTTCTGATCATAGCCGGTCTTTATTTGGTAACGTGGGCGTCGACAGAGAGAGACAATCATCGATGGTAACTATTCCTCATACTACTCGCTCCTCAGACCCTCTAATTCCCAGAGAATCATCTTCTCTTAACAATGATCTCATACCAGATAGGACAAATTTTCTCTGGTCCATCTACATCAATACCTAAGATGATGGATTAGCCAGTCTTGAGAGATATTTACAGGAAAATTTTCTTGTCATCTTTGAGATTCAACATTCTAGCATTATACAGTTTTTTTTTTTTTGAGATATTAATGATAAAAAATGTGATGTCATTTCAGCCTTCACTGTTGTCTTTGCTCGTTTTATGTCGATCTTTCCTTATCATGTTGAAATTATAGGACCCGCCTTCCTCGATGGAGGGATACCACGCTATAGAGGCTATACAAGATGATAATTCTTGAAACGCGGGGGGATTGCCACTGAGATCGATTTCATTAGATTATGGTCTAAAGCTTAAGTTGTTAGAGAGGACTCCTATTTGTTACTTTGTATGTATCATTGATGAATTGTGAGATTGCATATTTGAAAGCTTGAATAGCAAAGTGGTATGCTATTAGCCTACCAAACTTCTAAACAACTAAGATTGCTCTGTTCGTGTTGCCAAGCACCTTGTGTTCAGAGACATATAGACATATAGTGACTATTTCATATGAGAGGTCATGAGATCGAGCTTCAGTGGATGCGGTGTTGAGTCTTGTGCTTCAATAGGTTAAGAAAGTATAGATGAACAGATATTACATTGTAATAGAGTCACTAGTATTCAGGAAAACAGCTAAAATTGCTGAAGTGGGATGGTTTAACTATTTATGGGATGTGTTACAGAAGCATTAATGTTTCCTTTCCATGTCTGTGACTCTGTGCATGAAATCACTGTATAAGATAGGAATCATAGGATGTTTGGTTTTACTTTAGAGACCTTGATTGATAAGATGATATAAAGACCCCTTGTGCGCAGAGTGTATAAGTAGAATTTACTTCCTCTAGCTGCTCTTGAACAGAGATTCTAGAAGTTTAGAATTAGTTTAGCGTAAGTTATGATATTATGATATATATATATATATATATATATATATATAGGGAAGAGATCAAGTGTGAAGGAGCTCCCAGGTGAAAGATGGGATGAGATTTGAGCTATTGATTAAATCTAGATCAACGGCTCAACTCAATGAATTTTTTTTTTTTTTTTTAAAGCATGCTTCCTGCCAACATGCATGCACTGTCTCAAACTGATGTACTTTAAGATATAAAACTACGCCCTTAAACTAGAAAAGTGATTAACCTTAAGCTTTAAACATATGCACCTTAACCTATAAAATTACACACCTTAACCTTAAAACTTAAACACCTAAGTTTTAAACTGACTAGAAAGTGACACACCTTAAACTTTAAACATACGCACCTTAAAATATAAAATTACGCATTTTAAACACAAAAAATATACAAAGTTTAAACATTAAACAAAATGATCAAATTATCACCACGTTTTTGTTTATCCTAGACGTTAATTTTGATAAGATTAATGACTAACAATAAACCCTAATTTTTACTTAAGGCTTTGTTCGCACCTGATCCTTTATCGGTGAGGTAGCTTCCATATCCTTGCTTTGCTTTCACTCAATTGCAACACATAACATCATTTCTAGTCCAGATGTGCACATATTGTTCCACCACCTCAACCTGTGTGCGCACCTTCTCATCATTTGGAACTATCATAAAATCTTCATATATAATATAATTGAAATGGTATTCTTGAAATGATGGAGCTTGCAAATTGATGTGGCATGTTATGTGGATAATTATAATAATAATTATTATGAGTAAATACCAGTCAAGGTCTTCGAGTTTGGTGATTTCACCACCTATAGTTCCTAACTTCAGTAATTACCATCCGTGATCCTCCGAATTATGAAAACAGACCTACTGCCATCCTCCCGTTAGTTCCTGCCGTCTAAGCCGTCAAAATATGGGATAAAATGTTATTTGGCATAAATAAGTCTCTTTTACTGTTGCTACAAGTTTGTAAAGTACAAAAAGACTATTACATGATAGTATGTGAGAGTTTTTTGGTACTTTTATTATTATTATTATTATTATTTTGTTATTAGATTATAATATGATGTTAAAATGAAATCACTTTTGAAAATGAAAAGATATTGTATAGTAAAATAATGAAAAAATTAAAATTTAATAATGTGAACATATAGGAGGAAGTGAAACTTATTTTTTAAAGTGAAAAAATATTACAATGATAATAATTTTCTTTACGGACATATATAATGTCAATATCAGCATCACAATCTTCCAATTTCCACCACACACACACACTGACATGAATGCTCCCAAGAATCATCAGATAAAACCAATAATTTAGAAGCATCAAACACATTAAAGTACCATAACATATTAACATGCATACAATGTGCAAAATAGATAAAAGTTTAAAAAGTTTACAACACATCAATAATTATTGTTGTCGATGTGAAAATTCCATCATAATTTTACTTCTTAATATTCATCTCTTTACATGATAGTAATATACTATTAATTTTTTCATATTTAATTAATAAGTAATCTTTCCGTTCTATTTATGTATCGAATTTGGTTAAACTAAGCTTGACTGAATGTAACACAAATGTGTGTCAACTATTCTACGATGACCATGAATAAAAACAGTTTCATTACATAAGTGAACATTAAAAAAAAAAAAATTAGCACGAAAAAATAACATTAGTCTTTTGCTAGAATTTTGACAACTTTATTACAAGTCTAAATATTACATACATGTATGTACATATATACAATATTGAGCAAATAGCTCCCGAGGCATAATTCAGCTGGACCAAAAGTCTAAGTGGTGGGTTAGTGGGGGCCCGAACAATTATAAACACCATTAAATAAAGGACAGACACCCTTTGATCCGTGATCAGGTACTATGTGTTACCAACTGGTCACTGCAATTTATGCGAATATATAGGTATACTATATATATATATATATTATATAATAATATATAATATATACTATTATATAGTAATATATATATATGAATTATTGTTCATATGAATTATTGCTCATTTCAAAGTTGTTTAGTCACTTCCTTAACGAATAGGCCATTGGAAACCACTAAGGCACGCCGGGGCGGGCAATTTGACGGCGGCGACAATGTCCAAAGGTTGGGATATTGGGCGTCCATTACTAAGAACTTTGATTCTCCACTTTCTCGTATGCACGTAACGTACACCACATAGCCGTCGTCCTCCGCAGCTTTCCGGGTTGTCCGGGCTCCCTGGCCACAAAAATGGCTCCCCCAAAGGCACCCTTCCCCAAACACCGGCCTACCCACTTATGCAATCCCGGCGGATCGGATTCCGACACCGGACACGCTCTAGCTTCACCACTCACTGATACCTTCGGCATAGGATCCCCGACGCTGCATACACATACCTGCATATAATCAAAGTATTTTATGTATTAGTATTTAGTACCCAATGCTACAAATTAAGATTATATTCTTTTCAAGTTATACCCATAGAAACTTAATACGAAAATAACAAATAAAAGAAATACTATTTCTCTATAGTTGAAGACAAAAATTGTCACTTCCCCAATCTTCTACTCCGTATTAATTTTAACTTTTGACTTGACTTTCTTAGTGTTGTGAGGGTGGCCAATGAAGTATCACAATTATTAGTTTAATTTGGCTGCCTTATTATTAGATATTTTTGTGCTCAAAATATAAAAGATATGAAGTTCATCTTTGAGAGTAAGAGTAACAGTAGGTGGATGGTTTGTTTGCCGTGTATGGCCTAAATTTATCGTACACTATGCCAAAAATAAAATCTAGAAATAGTATATGGTGAAGTGTAAGATTATCGGTCTCAATTAAGGGACAACCCTACCCCAAAAAGACTGAATCGCCCAGCTTTAAAGCGACCTCAGTCATTCTTACCCGACCAGAGCACCACACTCCTACCCGGAAAGCAATTGTGGAAGATATAAATTCACGGTGCATTTCAATGAAAATTAAGAAACAACCCTAATTAAATTATGTTGAACACTTAATTTTGAAAACCAACAATGGTTTATAAATGTAGGATGTCTATTGTCCTTCTCGTTTTAAACCAATCAACTATGAACAACTAGTTTTACTGGTAACACACTTTTCCCCAAGGACTCCACCTCGACTCGACGAAGCACGGTGACTCAATGAACTTATAAGACAGGGTCAAATGTCAGACAAGTCGATCTATTCCATTTAAGCATAATTTCAAATTGATGCCACTGAAGTTCAAACCTTGATCTATTTTTTCAAATATTATATATTGAACCATTGATTAAGTCCGTGTAACATACGTTCATATAGATTTTTCCATAAATCAAATATTTATGTTCTACTAATAACCAATTTTAAATATATATAGTTAGATTACTTTAAAATATTGGTGTTGTTAGCCTATGAAAGTGAGGAATCATAAATTATTTGAATCTTTGATAAGAATATATACGTACTTGTTTTTCTTGGCGACGTAAGCCGGATTCGATCACCCCAAATCAAGATTCCGGGTGGAAAGCGGTTGCCGGGAAACCACGCCGGTTTTGAGATCAATCGTCAGTTCTCCACCGACGCGTGAACCAAATCCAAGCGTTCCAGAGTGTGTTCAACGGACAATATATTTGGAGCCACCATGACTATGGTGTTGCCGTCATCTTCTTCCCAGGCGTTTATGGCGTGGACGATATTGAACCCCGATACCTCGAACCACCGCATCTCCGACTCGTCTTTGGCGTACCTTGGGATCACGCCGACTCTAGGGACTTTCCCGGGGGAAGCCCCGACCGGCGAGCCGCCGTTGAGGAGGTCCAGAGGGTTCATTCCGATTTGGATGTCGGAAAAGATGGCGTAGTTTTTGGTGATGGCGAAGTCGTGCATAAATGACGGCTGTGGCATGGAGAAAATCGGGACGTCGGGTTGTTTGACGCCGTCGGAGTTTACCCGGAAGAAGGTTAGGAACGGCGGCATTGGGCCGTAGCGGAAGGCGAAGGCCTCGCCGGTCTCCTGGTCGATTTTCGGGTGAGCCGTCATGCTCATTATAAGCTTCCCGTCGAAATCATGGCGGCCGAGAGTGATGACGTCACCGTCGGGGGCGATTTTGACGGCGTAAGGGAGATCGGATTCTCCGAGCGCGAAAAAGCTTCCCGCCGAAATGGGCCAAGCTGGTGTTCGCTAGGCCAATGCCGTTGCCGGGGTTGAACTGACCGGAAAGTGCCCGGGCGGCGGTCACAGCTCCGCGGGCGGCGGAGGCGGTTAGGCCGCTGAAACCCGAGAAAACGTTGGGGATAACGGGAGAACCGATACTCCGTTCCACCTCATACTTATACGTCTTCACATAACGGCTACACAGCGTGGCTCTCCCCTGCGAGATCCTAACGGCGTGAAGCATCCCGTCGCCGTCAAAAAGATGGTAGGGCCCACGCGGCAGATACTGCGGGTTGGGGCCGTTGCGGATGTACGCGCCGTCAAGGCACGACGGCAGAGCCCCCTCCACCACCCACACTCCGTCGGCGGAAACTCGTCGACGGGGCGCGAAGTTTCGCCGACAGAACATGGCGCGGATCAACGGACGGCCGGAGCGGCGGGTCAATGAAAGTGTTGATGAACTCATCAAACCCGTTAAATATAAGAGTCGGTAATGACACCTCCGCCGGCGGTCTCCTAGACACCGCAGCGGCTTTTCTAGGCGGCGGAACAGCCACCTGCTCCGGCGGCTGAGGAGTCGGTTTTCTGGTGGTGGTTACCGTCTTTTCTTCGATTCTAACCGATGAAACGTTGAGAATAGTAAGGTTAGGCGGTGAAGAAGTTCTGTTCTTAGGAAAAGAGATTGGAAGAGTAGAAAGGAAAGAAGAAGAAGAAGAAAAAGCATCCATTTTCTTTTGCTATTCTATTTTGTTGTGCAACAAAAAGGTCTAGTAATGGAAAAGAATGGAGACAATACATATTAGCTTAGAGGATAATGCACCGATTTATAGAGTGATGCTCAAGGGACATGATGAAACATACGTGACAGACTGACACACATCTCTTGTGGAAAAGGGCAAGATCGAGTGCCCTACACAACTAATTTTTAGTTGATTCTAATTTAGGCTCCAAACTCCCGCCTAAAAGTGCCGGAGGAAGGTAAATTACGAGTCAGCTCTGTTCTGCTGTACAAAGAGTCAATATAGTCTCCACGGAGGCTGATGGAATAACTTGGTGTCATTGAACCACTAAGGTCTTTGGTATCACGAGTCGCCTAATAAGTTCAGTTTTTATCATTGCTTATACATTATGTGTACAAAGAGTCTTCATTATCTTCGATCAATGTATGAATTTTAGGTCTAACTTGAAGTCTTTGTTGCTACAGTGCTGATTTTAGGTCAAATGGTTGATTACTTGAGCTAGCCTTGCGTGGCAAAAGAAGCTATTTCTAATAAGGCAAAATCTGATCTCTTATATGAGACCGTCTCATGACAAAATAAGACAGAGACTTCAAGTTTAATATCTAGTCGCCCAAAAGGTAGCCAAGGCCAAGTGAATCAAACATGGTTCTTGTATTTAAAAGTCACGAGTTCGATTGCGTGCCTTCTTGATACAATTTACCTCTTATGTGTTGTTTAATTTGCGAAATATTATTATACAAAAGTGAGGTTTACTCTGTGCATAGTTTAAATAGTGACAAGTGACGACGTACGTGTTTCTCTCATCTAAAAAATAAAAAACAGCAATTAGAAGTCCAGCTCTAACTTTGAAAATGATAAGAAACTAACTAATTTGTATGGTTAGCATGTTCCTATAGGGTTGGTTATCTCTAATCGAGTCCATTAACAATTATATATAGCCCCCAATCACTATTACCCATTTCGTTACACACCATGCATAATTGTAATGAATAGTGTTTTGCACTAATTAATTTACTTAATATTTAATCATACTATTACCCATTTCGTTACAAACCATAATTGTAATGAATAGTGTTCCCGCTTTTTATCCTCAAATTAAAGATCTTATTAGAATATGAAAAATTACATGTAATAAAATTTTCATAAAAAAAAAAATAAAAAAAATCATAAAAGGCTACATATATGCTGACTGAAATTTCAATGTGCCCCCTAATTCCTTCACTGTTGCTAACATTAATTCATTTCGGCAGCCACCTGATTAATGGTCCCATCCCCAACACATGCTACATGTAGATATAGTAACACGTCAAATCAAGAAATGTGGGCCAACCCATCTAAATTTGTCAGACTATTGGTTTAAAAATCACAAGGTTACAAATTCGACTCTTAGTCGAGCAATCTATTGGTGATGTGGTAAATAGGATGGCTCTCACAAATACGTACAAGTACTGAGGTCGGATAGTAGGTGGATCCTTCTCTAGTATGTTTGTTGGTCTAAGTCTTTAAGCTTGGGTGATGATGTAAGGTCAGAGAGTTCCGAATTAAATAAGGCTAGGTGGAAGTGTCAAAAAGTCCATCCCGGACCCCTCCCATGCATTTAATGTGCGATATTTATAAGAGACGAAAGGGGACACATGCCGGCTACTCGGAGGCTCTCAATGATTCCTTCACGTGGACCGAGATTTCTCACTCTCTCGTTCCTGTCGCCACGGGGCTCAACTAAAAGGATAAAGCCTAAGGTTCCAAGTGGAAAGGGTCGGGTGATCCGTCCCGACTTAAGATGAACGGGGCAAAACAATATGTGGTCAGGTATTGTTGCTGAGTGAGCCCTACATACTCGGATGATACAACTTAGGTCGAGCTTACGAGCTTCCAGTTCGGTGATGCTCGAAAATAATTCTACCTGGTGGGACGATCAGTATCAAGCAAGTATACAGTATGTAGAGAGAAGTATACTAATAATCCTATCAATTGGCCTACTTGGTCCCTTGCCAGATAGAGTTACAAAACAAGATTTACATAGTGCACACTCTTAATAGTAATTGCGAGTTCTCTCCTTACTAATCATCACTACTGGAAATTATGGAATTTCCGACCACCTGAAAGTGATCTTGAATCAAATTGATACCAAAAAGTGATCGGAAATAGCAACAAAGGTTTTTCCGGATACCAAAAGTGGTCGGAACAAGACTTTCGACTTGATTTAAGATCACTTTCAGGTGGTCGGAAATTCCATAATTTCTAGCACTTGCGCATTAAAAAACAAACAAACAAAATTAAAGGATATGAAGATAAAGTATGTCAAAACAGTCACTTTCTTCTAGCCTGGGAGATTGTTAAATCTATGAATTTTTGTGGCCAGCAGCAGTTGTACCAGGCTGCACCATCTTCATGTTAGGTGCCAAAACCCAATAATATCTGGCAAGCTAATATCTTGGTGTAGATGAGATCGAGGCTGCTATTTAACTGCACCCAGAAAAATGTAAAATCTGCAATAATTGTGGTTATTGAACAACAAGAAAAATGTAAAATCTGCAATAATTGTGGTTGATTTGAGAGTAGAGACACAGATAATAATGATAATTTCATTAGTGATTGACATAATGACAGTGTAACAATCAACTCCTCTTATATATCTATGGATTGGACCGCTTAAGGTTGTAGCCAATGTTGCCGTTTTCTAGGGAATAAATATATTATACGCATCGTTAATCTTTTGATGTATACTTGTGTATTACTCATTATTTTAGAGTGTGGACCAACCATAAATCTAAGAAAAATGGTCAAATTAGCCCCTAAGTCGAGTAGATAGTGCAATTGGATCTCCCAAGTAAAAAAAAAAAACTTCATTCAGATTCCCTAAACCTGTAAAAATGATCAATTGAGTCCAAGCACAACGGCAATGGCCGTCTGGAACGAGGGCGACGGCCACGGCCATGGCTGCCGCCCTCGTTCCAGACGGCCATTGCCGTTGTGCTTGACTGCTTGGACAGCACCGGCTGTTCGGCGAGGACAGCCGGTGCTGTAATCTTTTATGGCTGAATAGTAACATTCGGTTGTAATTGTAAATCATATCAAGAAGATAGAATCTTAAAAAAGAATTATTATGAGCCAACAGGCAACAGAGCATCATCGATCTGCAAACAACATAGCACTTTGTCATCTTTATCATTACATCATGTTCATGAACAATCCCAAAGGCTCAACATTAACACTTCAAATCTTAACGTAAACGTTAGACTGACAAATAACATCCGATAACAACAGTATCCGATCCATCATAAAAGACTTTCGGCTTCAAACTTTCCTGATGAGAATGAACAGCCTCTGATCGAGCTCGAATTTAGCTGCTATCGATGGATCTCCCCTCAGCTGCATCAGAAGTCCACCGAATGAAACATATAGATCCCTGGAGGGTAACAAAAAAACAGGTTAATGCATTTTCTGCAAATTTCGTAATAGAAAACGATGAAAATTGGCAATCTTTAAGAGACGGGGGCAATGAAGCCTACGCTTTAGCAAGCCTTCCCGAACCTTCCTCTGATATCCTGTACAGCTTTCCTTGCATCACGTACTCGAACTTGTCAGCAAGTGATTTCCTGTTTCCCTGAGATCAAGGTTAACAAAGTTAGAACTTTAAGAATGGAAGCATTTTCCAATGACAAAATTTTACGGAGAATTAGCTAGTCAATTGGTTAGAAACTTTTTTATGGGCAATACAGTTAAATCATGGAAATAAAAGATGGTTTTTGTGTGGGTATATTGGAAAAGCAAACGAACTCAATTAAACTCTCACGAACTTGATTCCGTTCACACAGACTTGCAAGTACAAGTGCGATAAATTATAGCAAAAGAATACCTGAAGAAAGTAACCAGTATCTGGTGTCCCATCCAAGTTTAATGTGGAGGCCAGAACCATCATAAACTTCTCGTCTTGGCGGATAGGATATATATCCGTGTTTATATCTAACTGCATATACATTTCAAACTGCTCGCTCCTCGCCTCAATGCGATTAACTAGGAACAAACCCAATCATTATCTTATACATCAGTACAGCTATACAGTGTTCAAAACTAGGTATCATAGGCATTGCTTTTTTTAGGCAGAAATTCCCATCGACAACAAACTACATGTGAAACCAATGTTGTTAAGGTGGACTTTCAAGGCAAGGCGCCACCCAACCGCCTAGGCGATGAGGAAATATATATATATAAAATACCATATATCATTTCATAATTTAGCATTTTAGCATATAAGCATATTCTCAAATCTCAACAATAAGTACTAAATTATGCAATAGCTTAAAATCAAACCATTTTTTTAATGGTCTTAGCTACATATTAGTAGGGTTTTTAATCGACCATTTTAAAATAATAATAATACCCGGGTTGGAGCTGGGTTAGGCATCCAAGATGCCTAGGCGAGGCAATTTATATCGTGCACCAGGGCGCCCATTGCATTGTGCGCCCTAATGCAAAACGACGTCGTTTCACATAATTGTATTAAAAAATACACATAATTGTATAAACAAATACACATAACTGTATAAACAAACACACATAACTGTATAAACAAACACACTATACAAACACACATAATCACGTCAACTCCCATTTCAGGCAAGGCGAGCTCGTTAGGAGTATGGTTCCTAGGCGACGCCTTAACAACAATGTGTTAAACATGGCAAAGTTCAACAATCAAAAATCAAAACTAAGTGGCAATGAGCTAAAAATGAACCAAATAGGGAATCCAACCAACATATCAACAACTGAAAAAGAACACCTTTTATTACTAAACAGGGACTAAGGCTCTCAAAACACAAGGAGATTCATAATTCTTAGCACACCCACATGATATATTGCTGTAAATTTGCTCCACTTTTCATTAACCCTATTGTTCAATATGCTAAACTCATTGATTGAGCTTTTAGGCCAAGAAGATGGTTCTTATCAGACATCTCCCCACATCAAAATCACTACTTTTTCAAGAAAGCATTCAAGCAATATAGAGTATACCCTAAAAGAGCTGTGAGGGAGAGTGAATAGATGAATACCTTTATCGAACTTTTTCCCATCTGGGTCTTTGTTAATTACTGTAAAAATATCCTCAAACAGCGTCTCAACCATCCTGAACCTATACACATACAAAATTTTCGAAAGAAAAGAGATTATATGAGCTGCCCGAAGCTAACAGAAGTGATGGAACTGAAATTCGGAATCGGAGTGAAAAAGATAACGATAGAAGGAATGGGAATTAGCTTAAATACGATTGAATTTACCAGGAAGCTGATCTGAAGTCTGAACTGAGAGAAGAAGCGTCGAATCAGAGAAGAAGAAATTGAGTAATTGAGTTCGCTTATCGAACAATTTGAGGGCTGGGATTCTGTTGCAGTGTGTTAGAAAATTATTTCCTTTTCTCACTTGTTGAACAATAAATCTTTTTTTTTTTCTTTTTGGGTTTCTAGATTGGATGGGCGCATAAATGGGCCGAGATAGTAAAATTAGGGCAAATTATACCATAAAACGACATCATTTTGTACGTCTTTTTCGTGTGTCTGCTGTTAATCTTTAAAAAAAAAAAAAAGTTTATGTAACACATAATTTTATAACTGAAAATTTTCATGTTTCGAATGTAAAGAGTTATATGATAGAAAACACGTAATTTTATACTTGTCTCCTGTTTCGAATGTACAGAATTTTATACATGAAAACACAGAATTTTATAACAGAATACCAAACGACGTCGTTTTGGGATGCGTGCGGCGCACATTGCTATGTCCGCCTTAATGCACGGTATAACGATTGGTAAAATTAGGTCAAAACGTGGAGTTGACTGGCCCAAGATTTATGAGAGGGCAAATTATATCGTGCACCAGGGCGACCTAAAACAACTTCGTTTTTGTAAGTTGGGGGATTGACACGACAGACACCATTCCGTCCGTTTAATCCCGTTATAATTTTAATTTTTTGTGTTTATGTATATTATGTTAAGAGTTTATGTGTATTATGTTAAGAATTTATGTGTATTATGTATTATGTTAGATTATGAGTAATCAACCATAATCATCAAGCATGAGAACTATACAAGAAATTCCCTTTAAAAGGTCATTTGCCATGGCTGTTTCTTCCCATGAAACTGAGAATAAACATTATGATCTGACACCATTTTAAGCTTCATCTCATCTACTTGTACATACATCTTTGTCTCATGGACATTATGGCTCCACCATGGTCTACAGGAAGAAGTATTTACAGAAACCAGAAAGGCTACTTCTACAGTTCTACGCCTCGCTGAAAGCTTAACATGTCAGAAAACCGGCGATATTGTACAAATGGATCATATCAGCGCTGTCAAGGAACTGTAAGCCGACCTTTATGTCCCCGGGACTTCCACGAGGATTCCAAGGCGCAACAGATGTAACTTCTCGACGAATGGCTCCAAAACTTCTGCTTCCTCTTCTGGGGCGAAGGCCATGCAGATGCTAAGCTCCTGTACAGCTGCCTCGTATTCCCTGTCATCCAACCAATTAGCTAGTCTAACTCATGGCCTTATAAACTCATATGTTCTCTCTTATTTTATCAATGTGAGACTCTTAACAGTCAGATAAGTTATCAAAATCGTTGTGCATACCTACTATAGTACAACATCATGCCATAGTCTCGTCTCAGAGCCCAATTGTGCGGCTGCAGAATAAGCAATCTTTCGGATGCCATAATAGCCAGCCTAGATGGTAACGGTATCATAAGCGAAGGAGCAACACAAAATGGAAACCGTTTAATCGGGAGCAATTGTAGTATATACTCAGATCTTGAGGTCGTAACAAGGGGACATTCGAAGCGTCGCTCTTGCTACATCGTTCATCAGCGTCACGAACAGATCTAAGCGGAGAAGTCAGCATCAGACCATGATTTGCTCTCGAAGCACGTTTCCAATGAAACCTCTGCAAGTTTAAATCAGTAGAAGCATTAAATCCAACACGGAATGATCGAATGAATCCCCGAAAACTAAAAGGTATACGAGAATAGAAGCTTACAATCAAATTGGCTAAAGCGATTCCAATTATATCTCGGTTCGTTGCAACCTCAGTCCTAGAAGTGAATTGCTATTTATGTCGAGGCCTTCGATCGAGGGTCCTCCACACACTTCCGTTAACAATGCCAAACAAACTGTGCCCGCAAGTAATCTTGAATAGCTCCTAAAAGGTCACGAATGTAGCAAGTTTAAACTCGATAGGATTAGAAAACTTAGAATTGAAGCCGCTTATATGTTTTTTTTTTAGTACTATTGACTCTGTTACAATGTAGTATCTGTTCATAGCTACTTTCTCAACCTACTGAAGCACAAAGGAGCAAGCGCGGATTACCTCGGGGTTTCCTGTCTGGGGCCATTTAAAAACTCTTCCCCAACTCGGGATCCCAAAACAGTTAGATTAAGTCTCCGGCAAACCTCAATATAAACAATACTGAGCCAAAATCGCTGTTCATAAAGTAAACGAGCATCAAATGACACGAACACGATAATTAGAAAATTTAAAACGAGAGGATGGGTTTATTAGTATATACCACTGCAAGATCCCGAGGCTAATACCGAGTGCAGGTATAAACCTTTGGATCTACCAATACATGTGACCTTTTGAAACCTCTCAACTCGAAAAGGACTACGTTCACCGCTTCCAAAACCTCGCTCAAATGGCACCCGATTTCTCGTGAAACTAGCTCTCCCTCGACTTCTCTGCAATCGCATCCAGCTCGCCCAACCACTGACTCATACTTTTCCCGGCAAGAGGCATGGCCTCCACGTGTCGCCAATCTGGAGTATAGGACGGTAACAGATCAGTACTTTCACTTTGGACCGCGTAAGCATCCTTCTCCCGGTTGAAAGCCATGAAAACCTCATCTTCGGCACCAACATAAAGCAAAGCCTATAGAGTTTGATCTCATTCAACATATTAATTGTCACAAATAGAACGGGCCAAAGATGAAACATAGAACATCTTTGCTTATAAACCAATCGAGATGAAAACTACTCGAATATATATATACCTTTGCTAGGGATATTTCTTTATCCTTCGTTCGCAAAGATACCTCCCGGGTAAACTTCTCCCTAGCATCTTCCAAAACCTGCCAAAAATGTCACAACCTCAGCTGAAGCTGCAAATTTGTAACCATACACTATGCTACAATTCATAAAACATCTAAAACCGACTGATCATCCGATTAACGATATAGAATTATCCTCCTAAGCATAAAAACGAACATATATCGTGCAAGAAAAAGTCCCAACCTCTGCATAGAGTTCAGCTCTAGACGAATTTCGGGTTTCAGCAAGAGCAGAAACACTCCTCTTCTTGTGTTGTTTTTCATTCCCAATCCAACATCCAAGACGACCATCAAAACCACACCTGATGATCGTAAAGAATAAAATGGATTTTGGGAATTGCCTAGGCTACAAGAACTACCACAAATGCTTCTAACAATTCCATTCACAAATCACAAACACAGGCACAGTTTCATCAAACCCTCATCCAAAACATAATCTGATCAACCACATTTCAGTTCTTGAGACTAAGAAGACAATTCATGTTACCTGCATAAATTCTCCAAAGAACCCATCGTGGCTGGCTGATTGAATCAACCCAGATAAGGAAGAACACAGCATTCTTGCAAACAAATGCCACAAAGTTTCAAACTTTAAGGGAAAAGAGAGAGAAGGGTATGGATTACACTAAACAACCAAGAAAAAAACAGGCAGAATTTAGAAGGGTGATCAATTAATTAATCCCTTCCTCCTTCAAGAAAATGGTGGAATTGAGACATTGAAAAGCAGAAAAGGAAAGAGACAAAGAATCTGAGAGTGATGAATTGAAGCAACTGCAATCACTAAAACTGTCAGAAGAACAGAAAGTGATGAACTTTGAGGTGATGACACCAGTATTACTACTACAAGAATCCCAAATATCCATGGTTTTGGTGGAACCCAAGCAGAACCCAGACTTTTATCTCTATGTATCTACACATTATACATGTATATGTGTGTGTATATATATATAATGAATGTAAAGATACATGTTCAGGAAAGTGGTCAATACACTTTTTCATTCCTCTTTCTCGTGCACTGTATATGATGAAGATGGTGATAAGGTGCGAAAAATATATGGTGCACCTCCGCCACCCCAAAGTTCATTATTTTAGTTTTTTTAAATCTATTTTGTTTTGACTTTATTATGAATTTATGATTATAATAATAATTATGATTCAATGATAAAAGATTATTTATTCATTTTGAATTTCTAGTCTTAAGGAAGTTAATACATTATTTTTAGATGACTAGAAAATTTTGCAGCTATTATTTTAAAAAGGTATGCATTAGATATATGAAATAGGTGCAAATTGAAGTAAATTTATATATGAAAAGTCGACCAAAAAGATATATATTAGAAATAATAATTTTTGTAATTTTTAAAATATAATAATTATGTTTCATCTACTAGACAAATCCGTTTCAGGTCACAAATAATGTATTTGACATCCTTAACATCATTACTTTGATTTAATCAACCCCCAAAACCTATTCAACTTGGTTTTAGATTTTTTTTATCAATTAATTGACAAAATGCCCCAAACTTTTTTGTCTCATATCTTTGCCCAACATGTCCAATGATATTCTTTGGCATGGTTTTAATCTATGTAAATTACTAATAAACATTTGATATGTTTATTCTTTTAGAAAAAAAAGGGTATGTAGTGAAATTGAAACGACTAAATCATTTCGATTACAATTTTTATCAAATCTTCAATTAAAATTTATACAATCGAAGCGTGAATTGTACTGTTTCAGTCACTCTAACCACAGTTCATTTAAACGATCATACATTCTAGGTCAATTGTTAACCATGAAAGACAAGAATTTGGAGAACTATGCAATGCAATAGAAGAACAATAATGCACTAATGCTTCCAAAATCAACAAAGGGCAAACACAAATTTATATGAACAATGCGTTTCATAAGACCAAAACTCATATTCAATAACGAACAGACAGAAAACTGAAAATCATACAAGAATAAGACTTACAAGTGATATACATACAGGTCGGAATAAAGTGTCAATGTCATTAAAGATAGACAATGAGAAGACAATGCACATATAATTATTTATGTGTGGGGGGACACCATTTTTATACTCCATGAATATGTTAGAGCAGTTGACAATAATGTTGGATGGCAAGATTAGATTAGGTAAGAGGTTGGTGTGCATTGTGTTGTCATAGTAGAGGTGTTGGATAAGGTTGCTCAGAATTTAGAAGGATCACGCAATAGCAATAATTCAGGAAAAAATTAAATTTATAGTGATTGAATTGATAAATCTTGATTAAATTTGGAAATAATGTTGGGTTTCGATTTATAATAATAATTATTATTTTTGACCGTGTTTTACTCGGTTAATTAATATTTTAAATAATTTAATTCTTTATCCTTTTAAGATAATATCAAACGTGTTAATTAATTTGTTTTTACAAAATTATTCCATCAAATTATTATTTTTTGAAAATATTTCTTAATAATTTAATTGATGTGAAAGTAACACACTTTTTACATGTGTCACCAATCCATCTGCACAAGCATGAGGATGAAAGATTGCAGCTTGCATGCCTGGCCTTATCTAGTCTGCAGGTTGGATGTGTTTTGCTAGTGTGCCCACACCCCAAAACCTATATATATATATATATACACACACACACATGACATGTGTCTATAGAATTGTACTCTGGTGCGAATGGATCGCCAGGTGCGAATATGCGAATGCATGATATCCGTCCACGTGTCCAGATCTAATGGATGAGAAACAATTGATTTTTTTAAAAAATGTGTGGTCATTTTCGTAAATAATTGAATATCGAAGTGCATGTAAAATGTATATAGGTGGCAAGTAAAAATTTACACTGAGCATCAATACTAAGTGCACCTATGTTATAAGTAGTTGCACCTAGGTGCATGAATGTTTGCGGGTGTTTTCAGGGGTATTACTACCCGCTGAACTCAGATCAATGAATGTTAACATGGCATAAATTACTATGCACTTGCAGGCGAAAAGTAGGTGCATCTTGTATGGTGAAAGTAGGTGCATTCTCCGATCAATGAATGCATGCAATATATCTCTCTTATCAATGTAACTTGCAGACGAAAGTATGGTTGCACTTGTAAGTGAAAGTTAGGTGATCCTGATTTCTAAATGAATGCTGACACTGTTGGCGCGCGCTTTATTGGTTCGTATTTCTCCTGGGCACTTATTTCGCTACTTGACCGACCATTGTCTAATTATACTTAATATATATATATTTTTGTTTATTTATTTTTATTTATATATTATTTTGTTTTATTATTTATTTTTTTTTTATTGTTTATGTTGTTATTTTTATTTATATATATATATAGCACTAAATTTTTTTTTCTTCCCTTTTAATGAATAATTATAGATGATGTTTTATTATTTATTTATTGTGAGTTGTGATTTTTCTTGGTATAATCTTGCATATTTTTATCTATTAATGAGTGGGATAAGTTGTTGAGATAATAATATGTAATAAATACTCCGTATCAAACATATATCTTGTTTAATCAACTGGTTGGTGTGAGTGGTTATGCTCCCTTAAGAGAGGTCGAGAGTTTGAATCTCTTCTCAATATGAAAAAAAAACAATTTGCACCTACAGTTAGACCATGCTCAGGACACTGATTGTAATAATTTTTTTAGTGTTGGTATAGTTCAAATCAAATACTTTAGAACTTAGCAATACTATATGTACTCTATTTTTTTTTTTAAATACTCATAACACAAACAACTACAGATATAATCACTTAACACATTGTATTGTCAAAATAGGCCAAAACCTACCATCGGGTGGAAGTTTATAACGCAAACAAAGTATGTGAATTTAAAATCACATGAATCGCCTATTAGTCAACATAAAAAATTTACTTTATAAAATATGAATACACAACATTATTATTATTTTTTTTTTTATAATAACTCACAAATGACATTCATATGATTTAATGGATGTAAGATCCACTTTAAAAATGAGATAAACGTGCAAAGATAATGATAATCTAATACATCATTTTATAAGCAATTTTAGTAAATACTCCGTATATAACAAGAAATCAACAGTACTTTTAGAATCCAAAAAAAAAAAAAAACAAATACTTATATATTTTTAAATGGGCCCTCACTCACCTAGCCCATATACTTATTTAGTAAAAGCCCATCTCTAAAAAATTGGAGTATATCAGTTACGCAAATTATGTTGTGGGACTCGTGTCCATGATGCATTGTGGACATGAGTCCAAAACGACGTTGCTTTCAGGAAAACGCAGCATTCCAGTTAAAAAAATTATTTTTGTCTCACCGTTAACGGCGTTATTCCGTTTTTGACATTATGAATGTACAGTTATCGAATTATAAATGTAAGTTATAGAATTATGAACACAGAGCTCTGACATTATGAACATATAGTGATAACATTATGAACATATACTCCTATAACGAAGCGGTCTGAAATTAAAAAAAAAAAAAGTGAAAGATAACGGTGTCACTAACGACCCCGTTATCATGTCCAGCATGCATGCTGGACACGGGTCCATAGCATAACGATTGTATCAATTATCACTATCAGGGGGGCGTTATATCGTGCACCACGGTGCATAATCGATTACCGATTATGCCCGCGGTCCACGATATAATTTGCCACATTATCATATTACAACATTTTTTTGATATTTTATATTCCAGGCCTTTATTTCTAAGATAAAAAAAAATACAAGTATCAAGTGATCGAATTGATGAAGTTTTAGCATTATACCAAAAGATTGTGTTTGATTCTTGTCAATATTTCTCTTTAGTAAAATCAGTTGTACATTATTTTTTTTTAGTGTAGCTTACTTTCATGTGTATATAATTTCACACATTAAATTGCCTCATATGATTATTTTGTAGGGAAAAGACTTAAATACACACTCAAAGCATATGTTAGAAGTCAATTAGGCTCTCCGAACTTTTGAAAGTTACAATTAAACACATTAACGCATTAATTTAGTGCATCAAAGTCTAAAACACTAACAGTGACCTGCAATAGCATGTCAATAATGCACCCGTAGCTCCGGCAACATTTTGGTTAGTGCGACTTTTTATAGCAACCAAACTGGTCAACTTCTCCGTCATTAGAGATGGAGATGGAGATGGAGACCAATTGGTCGCCATCTCCAATGACGGAGAAGGCGATCGGTTTGGTCGCCATCTTCGTCGTTTGGTTGTCGAAAAAGATTGTGCTTGTCTGAATGTTGGCGGAGTTTTGCCGGTACATTATTTACCTGCTATTGTATGTCACTATTAAGATTTGGGCTTTGATGCACTAAATTAATATATAAGTATGTCTAATTGTAACTTTTTAAATGTTCGAAGACTTAATTTACTTTTAACATAAAGTTTGAGAGTGTGAACATTATGAGACAAAATCATGAAGGAAATAACATTATTCAGTTTTCTATTGTGCTTGCCAATTCACAAGTATATAATGAAATATCAGAACGATATATTAAGTCAATGGTCTGCGTATAAAATTGTATATAAAGTCAGTGGGCTGTTAGTCTGTTACTCAAAGGTGCACACTGAATTAAGTTATTCTTGTCCCCAAAGATTGAAATATTATTCCAAAAGGCTGAACCAATCCTAAGGCAAAGATTGAAATACTTGAATTAAGTATGTCTTGTACCTCTAACTGGTAAAATATTTATAAAAAAAAAACTCGTTTAAGTTATTCTTACGATTCAAACTAAAAAAATTATCTAATTCCATATAAATTATCCGGACAACTTAGTTGGAGTTACCTTATATATATATACATATATACTATGGAGTATTACTTATTTGGTAGCCCTTAATTACCGAATATGGCCATATTATAAGTTGAAGAAAAAGATGAGTAGTTGGATTTTTGTTTAAAATTAATTTCATAATATAAAAGGCAAAAAAAAAAATAAAAAAAATCTGAAAGATAAAAAAAAAGAAAAAGGAAAACTCGAATCTTGTTCAGTTCTTGGTAATTGGTATCACTGAACTCTTTATGGTTTCAACCCTACGCACCTCCTCGCAGATAACGAATTTGCTCCGACGCATCGTGTCGGGCTCGTTCGAATTCCGGTCGGATCCCGCTGAGCTATTCGGGTTCTGCTTCCTTTTTCACCCTCTCGACATTTCCGCACTTCTCCGACATCTATAAGACACGACGAAGGGCCTATCACGTTGCTACTGAAAGTTGAACGGAAACTGCAAAATGATCATGTGAGTGTAGAAATTCCCATCTCTGCTTTCACCTTTGTAGCTCTTCAGTTCGTTTGTGCTATCAATTTTGAGCTGTGATTCAATTGAATGCCGTTTTTTGCTCTATTTGTGTATGGGTTGGATTTTATACGTGAAAGAAAATAATGTGGAATTGTATACTTAATTTGTTGTATGAACGCTTGTTGTGTTTGAAGATTAGGGAGCCACTAATAAGGAATTGAAAGATTGAATTTTTTCATAGAAAATTTTGCTTGCACAAATTTTAATTTGATCAAGTGGCGTGTGCATTCGTTTTTAATTCATTGTTTTCTTTGGGCTTACAAGTTTCTTGTCTGGGTAAGTTTGAAATTTGCCGTCTCTTGAGAATTAGGTATTCTTAAATAGCAAGTTTTGTATTTCCAGTTTGTTTTAATTTCTCCCTTTGTATGTAATAGGCAATTTTGGAGAAGCATAAGAAGAAAGTTTATGTTACCCTTGGAGTTCTAGGTAGTGGGTTTCTATTGTATAAGCTATACGATGGGCACAGGAGACGGATATTCGAACTGGAGAAAGAACTCGAGGCTGATATGAAAAATGATGAACTCATTAAGGCCCAGTTAAGATTTTTATTTTCTTTTTCCTACATTTTATGATGATCACATTTTGTTTAGTCACTGACTTGATGGTTATTTTCTTAACTGATAGAATGAAAGAACATTTCGAGAACATTCAAATAATAGCGGATTCAACAACATTGCCTCATGTAATGCAGTATTTAAGTAGTCGAATATCAGAAGAGTTGGATCTCATGCAACTGACCGAGAAGTTAATGAAAGGAAAAGATCAGGCCAATATACCCTAACAGCTGCAGAGAAACTGAGCTATGGGATAGGCTCAAAAATCTCTGAGTATGGACTGGGCAATCAGCCCAACCACTTACCTCTGTCCTCTATGTGTGTGTGTGTGTCAGCAATGCGCTTGTATGTATATTATAACTTATACGGATAATTGTAGATAATTTTTCATCTTTTACTGAATATTTTTCTTTATATTGTGTGACATTCTAGGTTTCACAAGAATGGCTGTTATCTCTTTGGTCCTATGACAACACTGAACCCTGTATATTAGAGTTCAAGTCAACATATTAGGGAGACATCTTTATATTGATACAGCGCGTGGCTTAGAAGTTCCTTACCAAGAAGTAAGAATCAATGCTTTTTCCACCTGGTTTACTGAACAGCTAATGTTTCATATATATCTCATCCGTCATTGTGATATTTATTGATAAGGGTATGTATGGTATGTATAGTTGATATTCAGATAGCCAAGTTGTTCTAAATCAATTAACTTTTGAACTAAACTTGAACTTGAACTGTGCATATTTGCTTGAAAATTATTTTCCCATATGATGTGTAAATGTCATAATCGTTTATGGAGTGGTTTTGCTTTAACATAACTACATAAAGAGATTCTACACATAGATCCCCATTTTTCCAATTTTTCCTGTGGTTGCCCTTCGTACCACGCTATCTATAGTCCACCTTCCCCTCTATGTCTCCACTCACCAGGGCAACCACCCACTAGCTGGCAGCTCACTCACTCCAATCCTCTTGTTCCAAAACCCTCCTTGTTAATCACCTCTGCTGCCCCAACAAGTCTTGTGGTTCTCAAATGGTTGAGAAATTGATGCTTCAATTCAATCATGCACGATTTTCTAATTCTAAATTGTGAATGGATTTTCATTGCTTCTTCTACTAGTTGGGCTGATTTTTTATTGTTACTAGGAAAGTCAAAAAGGCTGCCTAGCAAGGAAAGCCAATATTAGATGCAGTGAGTGTGGAGTAAATTCAATTAGTTGGCAACTGTGTGGGAGATAAGTCAAGGACTGTGGTTTTGGTGGTAAGGAGGAAGAGAAAAGGCATTCATTCCGCTGTGGTAGGAAATGAGGGTTCTAAGCAGGGGCGAAGGGACCTTGTAATCTGGTTCCATTTTGGTCGCTTATTCCTAAAGCAATATTTTTCGTTTTAATTGCAGGAAAGCGATATAATTTACAGATGACCAGCAACTGTTTTTGTGCCATGCAGATTATCTTGGCCAATTATGGTCTAACTACCTTAATTTCAGATTTTGAGGCAGCAACATCCGAAGTCCTCAAGGGTTAGCATCTCCAAGTCTTCTTTTACTGGTTTGTTCATCTTGCATAGTCTGCTGTCATCCTGCAAGCAGCATGCTAGTTTATGTTCTCACCAATAGTCGAGCCAAAAGACAGTGGAATGCAATTTTGCGTCACACTTTATTTATATAATCGAGTTGAAAAAATGGGCTGGTCGGAAATATTTGCAATCATACTACAGATTATAAAGCTTTCTATGGACCTATGCAGAATTCAAATCAATCTTTTACGAGCCATGGCTCCCCAAACTGAATGCTCACTTAAAGCAATGAACTTGCTTTATGGTTTAAACAATGAGAACTCCAAAGCAATGTCTGTGCACAGATTCCCCGGCGGCTAGGGATTTGGGGGATGTGGCGGTTTGAAATAATATAGCACTAAATCTATGACACTTCCATCCATAGCAATCTGGGAAGATGGTCGTTGTACTACTAACAGCTAATTTTCGTGACTTGGTCCTTCTTTAGTTGTAAATTGATTAACAAATTCGTCATCTAAAAGTAAAATAAAATTATTGAACTGAATCTATTTGCTTAAAATTATGATTAGGGAACAGTAACATCATTACAACCCATTCCATGAGCAATTCTGTTTGATGTTGTCAATGCTGTAGGGGCTATTATTCTATATTGTTTTGTTTTTTCTATAATCATTTTATCATATCTGAAAGATTTTCACACAGATCTTTTAAAATAAATAAAACTCTTATTTGCAGTAAACAGTTGAAGGATGTATTCAGCACTACTATCCTTCATGATACCATTGTGACGATATTGGACAGGTTCATGAGCAATGGGGAAGCCCCTCATCATTGGCTGGGGTATTTGATGCCAGAGGACCCCAGGATGTATATCTTGGCACCTTCTAGCAGTGACAAACACAGATCTTTTCTCAGCTTTCTAAATTTTGAACCAACTCATGCAGGAGACACGGCAGTGTTATCCAGGTACTTCTGTTTCTTTTCCGATGTTCTGCAATAGAAATTCCTTTAAGGTGATATTGAAGTTGCTATCTTTGTGTTCCGTAGTCATAAGGGGACTTTTAAAAGAAAAAGCTCACCTAACTATTGGATTTTGCTTTAAACGAGCATCAAAGCCTTATAGGCTACAGATAACAAAGCCTACCATTGCTAACACATCTAAAGAAAATACATTGGCCCTGTTTGTAAAATAGTTAGCCTATCCAGCCAATTCTGCTTATTTGACCACTATTAGCTGTTTGACTTGGTTAAATAATCAATATGGTGTTTGATTAATTAGCTTTTTGTAACTTATTGCTCAAAAAATGCTAAAATTCAAAAAGCTGCTCAAAGAGCTTTTTTTTCTATCAGCTTTTTGAGAAAATCATTTTTGTATGTAATCAGCTAACAACTAACAAGTAATTTACCAAACACTTTCTACAATCAGCTAATGCTATCAACTAGTCAAACTCACTAACCCAATCAGCTAACAGCTAACAAGTAATTTACCAAACACTTTTTTACAATCAGCTAATGCTATCAACTAGTTCAAACTCCACTAACCCCAATTAGCTAACAGCGAAAAACAAGAATAATACTTCCCAGGGTTCTATCATTCTATGTAATAACCCAGATAGAGAAATTTGTCTGTATCGTTCAGTTTCTTTTGGCAGTCTGGTTATCTTCGACTGATTACCCTTTTCTTCTGGGACAGTGCTGAATTTGGGTTTAATGTAGTCGACGTATCATTAAAGACAGTAGTTGATGCAATGGTTGAGGACATACGAGTGCAATGCAGGGAAACGAATTTAATGGTGGGCATGCCCCTGGCCAAACTTCTGCCAAGACCGCTCACCTCGGGTCAGCAACTACTACGAAGAACCCAATAGGAACAGGGTATATCCAAGTTATCCAAATGACTTGCCAGAAGTTGAATTAATTTTCACGCTGTTATATTCAAGCACGCCTGTCGTCTCATAGTTTAGGGAGAGCCGTTTTTACGTGTAGTTTCAGCATAGGCTTGTTGGGATGTAAAGAACTATAAAGGGCGCTTGATGGCGGCCCTGTTTAATTAAAGATAAATGATCTGACATAAAATTAGACAAAGGTGAAGGTTGATTTCTGGGTGTTCTTAATATGCTTTTACAGTAATTCTTTTGCTCCATTTGTTTTCGCACTATTTGAACCTTTATTTGTACTGGGAATTCTGCAGAATAAGAAGCCTTTTTCTTGTTTTTTTAATTTCATGTAATAGTAAAGAGCCTTATTATAAAATTTCATAATTCATGTAATTGCTCTTTATATTTATTGGTTAACTACAATATGATTGGCTGCATACATCCCTATCTCTAGATTTCACCACGTGTAAACACGGCAATTTACCCCCGGTAATATTCAAAGGGGTTGCTATTTGTACCACCCTTTAGTCAAAAGTGGGTATAAAATATCTTGAAAATTGTAAAAGGTGACAACTTTCATTAATTACATAGGTGGTGTAAATAGCCAAATGAGAGTTATTTTGCTATTTGCTTTGATGGAATTAAATTAAACTGGAGATCCGGATTAATTAATCCGAATAGATAAATAAATGTAACGAATATGTGATTAAAATGATAATAGGGGTACGAATATAGTTACGGGGAATGATGTTGTATTAATTGAATGTATACGCTATTACAGAGGTGTGGAACATGTAATAACAAGACAAGAAGAAGTAAAGACATAAGATGGCTTGATTAGGACACCAAGAAAGGATTTTATAGCTTGTGTCGCCATAACCGGGAGACGTGAGTGTGCTACAAACTATCGTCGCGCGAGTCAGCCAAAGGGCGGCGGACCTCATGGAATTGACAAATTGAATGGTCCAAATAGAATTTCTCTATTCAAAAGATCAGAAACCCCCTTTACACACCTATTGGTGTACAAAATCCCAATATTGCTTTAGTGCATCCCTTTGCGCTCTGCCCATAATAATCGGAAGTCCAACCACAAACATTTCAATGTAAGTCTTGCAGGTTTACAGTAAAACTCTTCAATTTCTCTCTTTAAAAATAAAAAATATTAAAAGACAATCTTAAAAATCTCCCAAACCAAACTGGAAAACAGATGATAGACATGCAGTTCGATGGATTGATGGACAGATTTAACAAGTCACAGCTTTCTACTTCAAATTTGGACCATACCCAATCAATCGAGCCTGTCAAGTCTTTGTAGTGTTGTCACAAAAAAGTGATGTTTCTTGTAAATATATAGTCTTCTTCATCTTCTTCTTCAATATATATATTGGATTTGTTGTAAGAAGTAAGAAGTCTCTCCAAATTTAGTCTTCATTCTTTCATCCAAAATCTGGTAGCTGTAGTTTAATCTCCAAGTATGAGTGTTCCACCAACCTACTCTACTCTTGGCTATTCTTTTTTGTGCAATTTTTGTTGGATTTGGGAGTTGAACATAGCCAATTCCTGGATATCCAACCAGATTGCACAAAAAGATAAGCCAAAGATGTATGATTTTTCAAGATGTCAACCTCTAGCTTGTTTGCCACAACCCTCTCTCTCACTGCTGAAAAATTATGGAATTTCCGACCACCTGAAAATAATCTTAAATCAAGTCGAAAGTCTTGTTCCGATCACTTTTGGTAATCCGAAAAAACCTTTTGTTGCTATTTCCGATTACTTTTTTTGTTTTCAACTTGATATAAGATCACTTTCAGGTAGTCGAAAATTCCATAATTTTCAGCCGTGGATCTGCTGCATGCCCAACAGTCTTGTGGTTCTGAAATGGTTGAGAAATTGATGCTTCAATTCAGTCATTGACACCATTTCGGTAAGTTCTAATTTAATATTCTGTTGTGAGGTACAACTATTTGGAACTGCCCTAACCTGGAGTTTTTCATGTTTTAGATGCTTATCATGACACCACCAAATATTACTTGCTGCTTTTGAGGCACACTATATATTGAGCTAAGTAAGGGGCCTTAGTAGTAATTCCCTCCAAGTATATATTGGTATTTTTGTTATTTATATCAAGAAAGTTACCGAGTCCGTTGAATAGAATATTGAACTATACATAAAAATGTAATTAGGTTATCAAGAAAAATGCAATTAAACTCAAACAAGTTTGAATTTGTAACTATACTAAAATGACTTGTTTCTCCTCATTAATTATGTCTCTTCACTTATGCAGCATTTTTTTTTTTATAATCCACTTTATATATGTATTTTTGGTAAATTCATTGTCCATGATGTGGAAAAATTGTTAAAATGGAACAATGGATTTTCTTTTGGATTTGGTTATGTAGAAATAACATTAAAGAAAATCAAAAAGATAATAGCAGTGTTGGACTGTTGGTATAGGAAAAGGATTAAGAAATTTCTTATGCATGGAAAAAAGTGGGCTGGTGGAATTTAAAGGGAAAAAGACAAAAAGTACATAAACAAATTAATTAAATAAATAAAACTTTATATGACTTGTTCTATCTTCGTAATTAATTAATTTTTTTTTTTTACAAAAAATAATTGTATAAAAATTGATATTATTACTAATGTGGTGTTACCACTTACCACCATGTAAAAGGAGTTAGTCCCTATGTAATAAGTGAAATTCTTGAGTACTCCCTAGTTCATTATGTTTAGATTTTTATGATCTTTAGGTGGTTCATTAACAATGTAAACACAATATCTTTGCATTAAGTAAAGCAATAAATAATATTTTTGAAAATTTCATAATTGTTAAAAGGTTTTTTCTTCAATTTCATGTATCAATATTCTAGTTATGTTGGA
>VALG01017068.1:0-17500 GCA_009835305.1 Ipomoea purpurea
AAAAAAACATGTTATATTGGCTTGTTAGCACTGTGGGCTCAACTTAGGCCTCTGGTTCTGATGTGGGCTTTAGTGGGCCTATTATCAAAGTATTTCACATATCGTGCTTTGCGGGCTCTAGAACTAGTCCACTTAAGGAAAAATCTAAAACTTGAATTTGATTATAATTAGATTAATACCCTTTTGGTCCTTCGACTTTAACTAATACACGATTTAGTCCTAAATTATTAAAAAAGTACCAATTTAGTCCTCAAACTTTTAGAACCAGGTACTTAATGTGGTCTCCATTAGAATTGTATTTACTCCACGTTATTTTTGAAGACATAAGTGTCATTTTAGTTGATAAAGCCACATTACTTTCCTAAATGAAGTACACCATGTCCCCAACAGAGTTAGGCGCAATCTCATGGACGAAAGTAGAGACCAGTCCACCATTGCTCAACACCTCAAATAGCTATCCTTATGATTGTCCACCTGCAATGGCTCGATCGCTGGAGGGCCTCCAACACGTTAACCAATGAAAAACATGTTTGGAACCAAGTAAATGACATTCATTGTCCTCAAAATAATGCTGGATAGACGAAAATTGTAACGCGGGACCACATTGTGTGTGATTTTAAAAATTAGAGGACTAAATTGGGTATTTTTAATACTTTGGGACTAAATCGAGTATTAGCTAATAGTCGGAGGACCAAAATGGGTATTAACTCTTATAATTATATATAAAGGGATCAGGTGCGGAGGGGATTTCCCGGATTGTGCGGGTCACCCGGCGCCCACCTGCAACGCATGGCGAACCGCCCCGGGGTCGCGCGTTGGGCGACCTCCCCGAGCTCGGCCGAGCCCATGCTCGGCCCCTTGGGCGAGCTCCGTGCTCGGCTCCTTGGGCGAGTTTTGTGCTCGGCTCTTTGGGCGAGCTTTGTGCTCGGCCAAGGGCTGGGTCCTCGCGTGGAAGGGTCTCCGGATGCGGCCATGGCTCCCCGGGGTCCCAGTGCCCGTAGCGAACCAGGAGAGTATATTAAAGCCCCCGGTGCCTAAATCAAGCATCCCTATCCTTCTTACAACACTTGGTTGGATTGTTAAAATTTTTACCCCAAGCCGTTTTTTTTTTCTGGGGGAGTTCTCTATATTTAATAGCATTTACACTTTAATCAATACAATATACGTTTTGTTATTTTATTTCTTATATTTAAACATTTAAACATATTATTCAGGTTGTATAATACGGACCCCGGGTTCATATAATCCATCAGATGCACTTTAAGTACACAACACATGCACATTAAGCACACAAATAAACATTTTCAGCACACAAATTCACGCACATTAAGCACAAAACTCACGCATATTAAGCACAAGCCTCACGCATGTTAAGACAAAATCGCACGCACCTCTAAGCACAGAACTCAGACACCTTTTAAGTTTCAACACTACTCACATTAAAGCACAAAACGCACGCACGTTAAATACAAAACTCACGCATGTAAAACACGAAACTCACGCAACCGTAAGCACAAAACTCACGCACTTAAGCACTAAACTCACTCACTTAAGTTTTCAACAACAACTCACATTAAGTACAAACTCACGCACGTTAAGCACAAAACTCACGCATGTAAAACACAAAACTCACGCACCGTAAGCACGAAACTCACGCACTTAAGCACAAAACTCACTCACTTAAGTTTTCAACAACAAAAACATTAAGCACAAATTCACGCACATTAAGCACAACCCTCACGCACATTAAGCACAAGACTCACGCACTTGAAGTACAAAACTGACGCACGTTAAAACCGCACAACCGCACGAGAAACACTTAAATGCACTGGAACTTAATTCTATATTATAATTATAATTTCGATTAAACTTGTATATGTCTCAAATATGTTAACATAAGTTACAAGATACCTAAATTCATCAAGTTAGTGTTTATAGATCTAGTATAATTTTACCATAAACTAATTGATAATAAAAACACGGATTTAAATTTGCGAATAATTAAAGCTAGAGAGTAATTGGTTGAAGAACGAAATAGTTCAATCATTCAAAAGTTCAAGTGTGTTGTATATGAATAAGGCAAATTACTACAGTGCTATGTGAACAAAAGCATAACTAAAAAATCAATGGGGATACTCTAATGGTCATAAATCTCTTAATTTGAAGGTTTTTGCTATGTGTATTTTGTTGTGACTTAACTATAACAAGGTCAGATCTAATACTTTGAGCACTCAATTATAAACTATTCTAGGGATTAATTAAAAAGGCATTAGAACTCTCAAAAGCTAGCAATTCAAATAAACAAAGTAAAATATGTCTGCTAGCCCGGTCCCTTGAATTGGTAGAACTGTACAAAATGGAAAGTTTCTACTCATGAGTGCCGCATGATGTCTGCAACTACTTTTGTTTAATTATTTGACAGGAAAAACAAAACATATTTACTTGTTCTTCATTCTTGAATTAATTGATATATATCTGCATGCAGGATGAATCAGCAGTTAAGTCAAAATGAGATAATTATAAAGAAATTAATTAAAAATGTGTCTCAATCGAATGTGGCTATGTATGATTTGCTTGCTTTCTTGCGGGGAGGAAAAGCCACTACTCCATTATGCACTACGGGATTTGTCCATTTTAGTTTTTTTTTTTTTTGGTTAGAGAGACTAACCATGTCATTTTGATCTTGAATGATTGGCCCATTAGTATGGCGTTTATGTAATTATAACGATACATTTAAACACACTTATATAGATTATACATACATGAATATAATAATTGACAATAAGCTTAAGATCTATAATAGTGCACTCATCTGTATGTACATTATTATTACTTATCCTGGATACACTATCAAGTATTACTAAATGCATCATCGTAACTATAGAAATGTCACTATATTTGTCTTATTTTTTTTCATTAATTTTTAACCTTGATTGTCCTATATATATATATATATATATATATATATATATATATATATATATGAGCAAATGATCAAGAATAGTCTGCACGTTTTCACAAGACTACTAGTTCTCATTTGGTTCTATATTTATATATTAGAATTTATGTGGCATCTTTACCATCTCACATTGGTATGCCCTAATATGAGGTTTAGTCATTTAGACCAGTAGGCACTAAAGTTGACCAAAGAGCAAATACCGTACCCTTTGATATTGCGTTGCAATAACGACCAATATACAGGGATCGGAGCCCTATAAGGCGGCAAAAGAGACAAATTTTTTTATCATTTTGATACGTGCAACAATATAATATAACAAGTTGAGGCCTTTAAGGCCTCAATGAGTGAGTTGAACCCAAATTTAAATTAATTAACTATATATATGGCTATATTCCATAAATATAAAGTGATGAACCCCAAATAGGAATGTTTCATTTTTATATTTTTGTGAAATACTTAATGTTCGGTGATTTCTATAATTTTGTAATAGTAAGAAAGTTGACATAGCTTTGGTGAAGGAATTGAAGCTAGGGCTCATTCCGGCCGGTGGCGGCCAATGGCTGAGATCGAGAGACAAAAGATTTTTAGGAGACGCATTCATGCGACTAAGCACACCCTGCAGGTGATTTGATTTGCTTACTAACAAGACTAGAAAGTATAAAACAACCTAAGAATAAATCCACCCATCCAGCCCCAATCACGACTTTTTAAACCATGCAATGTTTGACCGTTGAAAACGTTGAGCATTCAACTCATCCAAACGGTAAGATTATAAATACAGCGAGGTTCCCATCATTCTTTACGTCCAAAACATTAACGTTGTTCAGATATACAGATCGAATATAATCGCAGTTTGATTCGCCGCCGACGATCGAACAGTTAATTAATTCAAAAAATCCGAGGTTTTTTTGTGTGTCTATAATGATTATCAACTCGTATTTTTACAACATGGCTGCGCCGTTGCCGTCGCCGTCGCCGCTGTCTTCCACTTCGTTGCCGTTACTCTCCGTTTGCACTCCGGCTTCAACCCAGACCGGCGGTTTCGGCTTAGAGGGAGGTGACGAGGTCCCGGCTTTTTCTGCCTCGTCGTCGTCATCTCCGTTGACTACCGCGACAGCCGTTTTGAAGAGGAAGCGGCCGGCGAGGATTGATATTCCGACGCCTTGTTTGAACTTTGAGCCGAGTGTTCAGACTCCCGGCGGTGGCGGTGATAGAGGGGATGAGGTGGAGGTTGAAGGAGAAGGGTATGCAGTGTATTGCAAGAGAGGCAAAAAGGGTGCCATGGAGGATCGTCACTCCGCCGCCGTAGATCTCCAAGAAGGTTCTAAACAGGTAATTAAGCGCCGGTCTTTACGTCGTTCGCCATTGTTGGACTGTACATTATGTTTATATATTATATTACTCCGTATATGCTAACTGTTGCATGCAAACCTAATTTTTTAGGGCATTTTTGGGGTATTTGACGGGCATGGCGGAGCAAAAGCTGCAGAATTTGCAGCAAGAAACTTGGGAAAGAATATTCTGCATGAGGTGGCATTAAGCAGCAAAGACGACGGCGGCGTTGAAGCGGCAGTCAGGGAGGGTTACCTCACCACAGACGGAGAGTTTCTGAAGCAAAATGTCAAGGGCGGCGCGTGCTGTGTAACGGCATTGATTCACGAAGGCAATCTCGTGGTCTCAAATGCCGGCGATTGCCGCGCCGTCATGAGCCGGGGAGGAGTTGCAGAGGCACTCACGGTTGACCACCGCCCTTCTAGAGAAGACGAAAGAGAAAGAATCGAGTCCCTGGTATGCTCAAGACTCCATAGATTCACTTTTGTACTTATAAACAGTGAGTTATGGTTTAAGGTTGTTAATATAAAATGGTTTAATTTACTTGTTGTAGGGTGGCTATGTAAGTTGTTGCCGAGATGTTTGGAGAATTCAAGGATGTCTGGCGGTGTCGAGAGGAATCGGAGATTCCCATTTGAAGAAATGGGTAATAGCAGAACCAGAAACAACAATGTTGTCGATTGAACCCGGATGCGAATTCTTAATCCTGGCTTCTGATGGGATCTGGGAAAAGGTAATAATAAACTCCCATCAAGAATTGCAGAAAAATTAAACCCACAATTTCAATTTGATGTATATCTAAACTTTGGTCATCTCTCTTTTGTCAGATTAAAAATCAAGAGGCAGTGGATATAGTTCGTGGTCTGTGCGTAGGGGTTGATGGAGACCCAAAACCATTTTCTGCTTGCAAAGAGCTTGTTGACTTGGCACTAAGCAGAGGCTCCATTGATGATATGAGTGCAATGGTGATTCTACTTGATCGTTTCGTTGAATTGCATCAATCTTGATGATGATGATCAGTTGAGAAGAATCCGACAGGCCAACTAACTGCAACGATGAAAGTTGTATCGAACATTGACCTTAACCATTGAGGGCATGCACCTCGTATTTAGGGTTGTAGGATTTGGATAATTGTTATAAAAAACAAAATCCATGCTCTGTATTAACAATTTATTGAATAAATTTGTTCAAGTTTATTTATTACGAGTAATTAAATTCATGCATCATTAGGTATCGGGTATATAGTGTCATACGTTTCCCTAACCATAATTATAATTAAACTCATATAAATAAATGAATGAGTGTCTCGAAAGGGGTGATCATGAATCATCGGAAAGTCCAATTCTTCTTCCAAAAAAAACACACCCCGACCCGTTGGGAGGATGTAAATCATGGTGACTCAACTGAACATGAACCATAGAGGCCGGTGCTCACTGCGCACAAAGAGCCCCAGCCCCATGAACCACTGGTGCTCACTGCGCACAAAGAGCCCCCCTCAGAGGTTGCTCCCACACTATCGCTGGTGAGACTCGATCTCTGGTCATTCTTCCAAAGTTTCACCTCTATGACTAGTTGAGCTACCCATGCGGGCAGAAAGTCCAATTCTTAACAACACAAAAGATCAGATACAAACAACAATAGAAAAATCTTGTGCAATGAGTTCGACCAAGAGTGAGTTAGTACATACATATGAGCGTCAGAGCGTGTTTTATACATCTCTTGTGTAATATAATTATTAGTTCCATTATTATTCAAATATGTTGTATTGTTGTATATAGAGAATATAATACATTGGGTGATAAATTAATTAGTGTAAAAGGGGTGATAAATTAATTAAAGCTACCCCCACCTCCAAAAAAATACAAAAATTCACTCTCTTTTTTAACAAAACATTTTTGGTCATTAAAACATCTCCAAGCCCCTAAACTCATAAAATATATACAACCTCAATTAACCATTCCTACTTTCTAGTTACACACAAGACAAAATAAGAGATTTCATAATAAGTTATTGGTCATTTTGGGTGAACTAGGAACAAAGTATATTTAAAGAAGCTAATCATATATGCTAATTAAAGTAGCTAGTAATCAATAAGTTTTTCCAGCCTTGTCTTACTATGTATATGATTGACCTTATTTTTTTTTTTTTTTGAAAATAGATTGACCTTATTTGAGCTAGCCTTAATTAATACCAATGTGACGTAATAAGTTGATGAAAAGTAACAACAACAATCACATAAGCCTTCAAACTTAATTAAGTTTCATAGTTTCCAAAACATCATACTAGATCAAACTTCTTTACGTAAAATATAATATGATTACAAGTTTTCTACGGAGTAATAATAATGTTCATATTCTGATGAGTTGATTTGTTAAAACACGCCAATAACTGCACTAACGAACATGGTTGATATATAGTGGAATGGTTCTTTGCCACAAACTCTCAACTGCTATTCTGGCAATTACCAGAACTATCTTTGACATTTAAATTCATATATATATATAATTAAGCATAGGAAAACTTTAATCGAGTGGGTGAAATAGATCAGAGTTGTTTTCTTCTATCGTCTTGGACGGGTTTTATGCATGTTGGCTACTCAGTTTTGGAAATACAACGTTGTCAGGCCGGGATTGTAAATCAGCTAAGAGTCACTGTACTACGTCAGGGTTCAGTACATTGGTATTATTGACGGATCGATGGATATATAATATGATGTTTGTTTAATGCGGTGAAAAGTCGCGTCTTCTCCACGTGCGATGGACCGGTTCAACTCAGGCCGGGTCATCGCCATTCCCATTGCGCTTTCCATCTGGAGAATAATTGTATATATATATTCACCGTTTATTCTTCAAACTTTCTAATTTGACTTGAAGAATTGTATACATTCAAATATCGTGGAAAATTCATTTTCTCTATCTAGATAATCATTGAGGAATCAGTTCAAAACAAAAACAAATAAATTTGAATTAACTCGATCATAATCATTTATTCAACCGTAGGTATATTATTTTTACGTTAATTTTTGTGTGTTTAAAATATAATAATTTTTATTATTACAAGTAAGTTTTAAAAACAAAATGTTTCTATTTATTTTCATTAACCCACAGTATGCAACGGGCTAAAAAAATAAATTTAACCAAATTATTTGTCAAATTTTTAAATACTTACAATTTTCAACCGCTTGTATAGAAGATATTAAAGTTGATAATATTAGACATCAAATAAATATGATTCCAATCAACGTGAAAGACACGGACAGATTATTGAATTCAATTTGACTTTGGAATAGGCTACACTTAACAAATGTTAATATTATAATAATATCATTGAGAAAATAAGAGAATAATTATATTTAAATGAAAGAAAATGACACTTTCGGTCAATGAAATTATTACCATACACAAATTCTCTTTTAATTATGTGTACCACTAACAAATTATGTTAATATTAATAATACATTTTAAAATTTTAAATTATTAATTTGTTAATTGTAGATTAAAATTTAAAATGGACACTTAAAAGGAAAATTTAGTGTATAAAAATAAATTATGAACAGAGTTTACAATATAAATATAAATAATGGACCAAAATCACCATTTTACCATTAAAATAAAAAGGGAGAATATTTCAAATATTTGAAATCTCGAATCAAATTAAACATATTAAATTAAATTAATAGTTAGTTAAAGGTAAAAAAAAATATATATCCGGAGAAATCAATTTTTTAAAAATAAAAAGCTAATTCATTAATCATAAATTGAAACAGTTACAATAAAGATTCATAGACTGATAAAACATTCTTTATCAGACATAAAAATAACTTTTCTAGTAATGCTAAAAGAAACTTGAATTGCAAACTGTGTTACAAGATTGAAGCTAAATTCATTGTCTTATGTCCGTAAACAATATCTTCTTTAATTTAAACTGTATGCATATTATGGTTCAGATCTTCTTCGTTGCTCAGGACGAGATAAACATCCCGAGAAATCAAATTAAAAGTGGTTTCTATATATTATGATTGTGCTTATAGTTTAGGTATTATGTTTATTTTTCTTTCTCACTTTGTTGCTTTATATATTCAAATAAAGAACAATTCCTGGTGGCAACTTTATCTCAACTGTTCTAAAGGAAGAATCAGATCAAACTACTTTTATAATAAAACAAATGTTATCATCCACCCAAATATGCAATGCATGTGACCGCATCCAAAAAGAATAAAGGGTGAGTTGATTCTATTTAGCTTCATGGTTACGAATCGATCGGAAACACATCAATTCCGTCAACAAGACAGTGAAGCCATATACTGATAATTGATGTGTACATTTATATTAATTTTATAGGACTAATTTTAAACTTCATTCAAGGTATTTCAAAAAAAAAAAAATTACACTTCAAAATTAAAAGACTGAAAGTGTTGAAGCATTGATGAATTAATTCCTACAAGAAAACAAAGAGCATATATATATAACTAATACTTATAAAACGATCCCACAAAAGACTTATCCATGCAATAAAATAATTTGCATAAAACCAATGTTATCAACCACCCAAATTTGCAATGCATGTGAAGATTGCATCCAAAAGTAAAAAAGGGTGAGTTGATACTATATAGCTTCATGGTTACGAATTGATCGGAAACACATCAATTCCGTCAACAAGACAGTGAAGCGTACATGATAATTGATCTGTACATTTATATTAATTTTATTGGACTAAATTTACACTTCAAGAATTAAAAACTGAAAGTGTTGAAGCATTGATATGATGAATATGATTCCTTCTAGAAAAAAAAAGAGCATGCACACACACAAACACACCATACTATAGGTGGTAATTACTTATAATAAAAAATATCACAAAAGACTTACCCTACAATAAAATAATTTGCATAAAACAAATGTTATCAACCACCCAAATTTGCAATGCATGTGAAGACCGCATCCAAAAGTAAAAAAGGCCGGGTGAGTTGATCTTATATAGCTTCATGGTTACGAATTGATCGGAAACACATCAATTCCGTCAACAAGACAGTGAAGCCGTACATATAATGTAAACTGTTTATTTATATTAATTTGTAAGGGGCTAAATTTACACTTCAAGAATCGAATTAAAATATCAACTTGCTGAACCTGAATCATTGATGAAATGATTTCAATTCTTCATGAAAAAGAGAGAAAGTTAATTTGAAAGAGGGAAGGAAAACTATACAAAATACCTGCTGAACCTGAATCATTGATGAAATGATTTAAATTCTCCATGAAAAAGAGAGAAAGTTAATTTGAAAGAGGGAAGGAAAACTATACAAGAATACCATAAAATTCCAGAATTTTAGTGGTGATATATGATTAGAATCCAGCCATCATCACCAGAGAAGAAGGCGATATGCATAGGCATCCGCAAAAGCCAAAAGAGAGGCATACATCTGTTATGAGTGGGTGAGGAAAGGGTATCATTTTATAGAAGTTCTGGGCATAATTATCGGAAGATAAAGGTGACATCTGTCACCCCTACACCTTTGCGTAATTCATACAATCACTGGCCAGCTTTATTATTGGATACTTTTGTTTTATGCAATATATCTTTTTTCTTTTTGAATCATATTTAAACACGTAATTGTTACACTTGTTTAATGGCTCAAGTTGAAGTAATTAAGACTTCTTATACCAGTGCCATAAAGGCTAATCTTGTATATATATCAACATATTGTTACACTTGTTTATTTCTTCAAGAAAAAACGTCATTTTACAATTGAATCATACACCATGAATTGACAGATTATTTTTTCTGCCAATTTTGTCATCGAGGCCTAATGAAAAAGAAAAGAAAAAAAAAACTATACCGGGAAAAAGCAAGAAATTATCAAGACACATCTATGGTGTCCAAAAAAAAATGGATGGAGCTAGCCACGAGAGATAATACGTGTGTAAAGGAACTCGTTCCATGTGTCAGGAAGTCCAGGAAGGCACCAATGTATACAATCAGCATAGGTGGCGGGGTCGGCCTGCTGCTCAGGAGTTAACATTTTACCCTGCCGAATAGTGTGCACTGAGGTATGTGCATCTTTTCTATACTCAGAGAGCGTCGTAATGTTGAGAAAATAAACCGGGACTTTCATGGTTTGTGTTATGTTTGATGCCACCACAAACAGTCTCTTGTCTGTACCGATATTTAGGTACATTGTTGTGTTCAGAATTGGGGTTGTCTCCTTGGCACATTTTATTCCATCCGGATTTTCCCAATCCAAACTCCTATTCCATCCAACAATAACCCATAAGTTATAAAACAAAATCACTTATACAAATATACAATGTTACTAATTTTCACCTAAATCAAAGATAATATACATACTTGATATGAAGGGGAGACATGCTCATGAAGAACACTTGAGTTCTATTTGGATCCACGTTTTCCTCCACCCACTTAGCCCAAGTGGACAACACCCTCCCATAAGCAATGGGCCTCGGGACATCATCGTACTCGGTCGCACCCTCGTCGAACGATCACGGCTGCATAATAATGTACGTTATTTTTTATTCATATATTTCTTTTTGAACCGTGGTTTACATGAAATCTCAATATTTTCTCCAATTTTAGCCGACTCTAAATATACTTACAGAACTTTCATGGCAAAAGTGTTCATCCACCATATGTATGTATTGAAGATGAGATAGTCCACATCTTTCCAATTCTGACCATGCTTCATGATTGACTCGGGCATGATGATCCGGTTCAAGATGCTATGCATAGTCGGGTCATCCGAGTTCGACTCGACTAAAAATGGAGCCCAGTAGAATTCAATTGTAGCATTATAATTCTACAAAAATAAAAACAAAAAAAAAATGTTAACATCAAAATTATTACAAATTAGACAACCCTTTCACCTTATTCATAAAGCTAAGGGATTGTTAGCAAAGGGTAGTCCACCTACCATTGGAAAGCTTGTCATTAAAATACCCCATTTTACCAACATTAGGTGAATGATTAACTAACTAATCCACCAATATTTGAAGCTACACATTATACAAATAAATAATTAGTAGGATTTCTGTTTTGCATATGGCACCTGATATTTTCGATCTAGAACTAATCCAGATTCAATATAGTTCATACCTATAAAGTTTGACTCTAGCCGAAATCATAGGACAGTTCACTTACCACGTAGATTGTTAGATTATTATTTACCATCTTTGTTTGATTTACCATTTGTTATGCTACAACATCATGTCTAATCATTTAAATCATTTGTCATTATGATAAGCAACAAATAAAGTAGAATTAGTGTCTTATTTAACAATGATTATGTTCAAGGAAAACCATAGAACTAAACTATTTGCAATGTAAAAGAATTAAAGTGTAAAAAGAGAAAGAAAATGACCTCGATTCTGAAGATAGACAAAGAGCCAGTCTTGGTCAAGCTTTTCCTCCCTGGAGGGCAGCTGATTGGACCAAACAGACCATTGATTCCCATTGATTCCTATTCAGAGAATCTCCAACAAACATCAGCTCTTGTTCCTCAATTTCTCCAGCAACAACTTTGGCTTGAACCTAAAACCAGATTTAGATTAAGGATTAATTAAGGTTAAAGATATGGTGGATTATTCCTTGGACACCAAACCTAATCCTCCCACCTAATGATAGACGGATAGTCACAAATTCTGTCGGGGCAGGATGCGGACCCGAGATCAGGAATTTTGCATTTTGTGGGCCAAGGTTAAGGATAAAGAGATTAAGATTAAGGATTGAAGAATGGATGTGGTGAGCTTACTTGGGTAAAGAACAATCTCTGGGTTGCCATCTCCAGTTCTGATATGAAGAATCTTTCTTCCATTTCTCATGCAGGTGACCTGAGCTGTAGAAATTCCATTCTGGTTCTTTGTATAGAGGGTGGGTGGCGTCGTCGTAAACCCATTCGCCGGTGAAGAGATCGCAATCTTCCGGCGGCATTCAACGCCGCCGTCTTCTTCTTCTTGTTCTTTGTCTCACCCACCAGTTCAATCTTGTTCTCTTCCTCCTGCAATGGCTGCTCCGTTTCTTCCTCCTCCTCGTTCTCCACCACAGTTCTTGAACTCCTCTGATTCCATAATATCGTCCTCTTCTTCCGCGCCGTGGCGTTCTCCAGAACGGAGTTTTCTTGAAGTTCTTGATTATCGGCCGCCGCCTTGGGCCGAGAAAACGGGAACTCCGCAATGGACTTCACGTCCTCATTGTACATGAAGCACCCAAAGATGAAAACAGAGAACACCACCACGAAGATGAGAGGAGTTGCTGTTCTTCCGGCGGACTTCATACTGTTCAGCAGGCACTGATGAGAGGAGCGGTGGCGATGTTTTCCGGCGCCGCGGAAAGGATGCATGAGAAGGAGGTGAAAGATGGGAAGAGAGGGCGAGGAGAGGTGTAGAAATATAGAGAAAGACAAGAGTTATGAGAGGCTAACATAGTTGCAGTTGGGGCTTGAATTGGTGTTTGTTTAATGGCGGATTTGGTGAAATGGGTTTTTGCAAGGAACTGATTTGGTTATGGGTGCTGGAAGGTTATTGTCTTCCTCTTTGGTTGAGAGAATTTTTTTTTCTTTTTTTTCTTATAGTTATAAAATAATATATTTCTTGATAATTTCTGATCTGTTTCAAACTAACTCCACATGTTCCAGAAACCAAAGATGGGTTGCATAAAAGAGGAGAGTAATATTAAAGCATTCTTGGCTTTGATCTCACAAAACTATGGGGAGAGATGTGTTATTTGATTATTACTATATATATATAAGGGCCGATTTAAATAAAAATAATTTTTTATAGAAAGCAGTGAACATATGAAAGTTAGAGTACATCTACTCTTGATATACTAAACCATCATCTTGGTCAAGATCTTACAAACTCACCTAAAGCGACAAATGTGTCATCTCGGAATATAGTTGTAGTAAGAGTATGACTCAATGACAATTAGACTTTTATAATAATGGGATTCAACTTTATATTTTGCACAGTAAAAGCATTTTAGGTGTTTAAAATTTTATAATATTTTATTAAATTATTCTTGCCACCATTTTTCGTCCAGGCTTTAGGAGAATATTTATTCTCTATTGACAACTTACATTACTCGTCACATTTTCTTTACATAAAGTGTTTTCTCAACCTAATTAATACATGTATAAGCCTTGAGCCAGTAATAGAGAAGTTGGTAAGATAATTTACTAAAGCATTATAGAACATGACTCATGGTAAGTAAATTACTAAGCATTTATAGACTCAATTGACTCATGTACCCGTAAACGTACAAAGTTGATCGTAATTCTTGCGAAGTTATTTTATGTACACATTCAGACAGTGACAAGTGATTTTTGTTATCACTCCCGGCCGGTTTACACTTTAGCGATGTGTACCACGCTATGACGACATCTTCACAGATTTTAGCCCACTACTAATCTGGGGGCAGATAAATTCTGCGTCGTTTTAATGATGATACTGATGAATCATAAGTGACTGACGCCGCGGGCGACCTGACGCGGGATCATCTACTATCAGACTGAGGGACGCCATCGGGCCAGAGCTGCCGTTCGACGATGCATAGGTACCAGTTGCGTAACTAGATGTATTTACCTTTACCTCTAGGTCCGGTGTAATGAAGGCTCGACCGCTGTGTTTTCTTCTGGTTCTGCGCGCCTTCTGACACGCCTTACTAAGAGACTTACGCTAAGCTACGCCTCTGGGATGTATTGTATTTGGTTACTGATGAAACGCGTCAATGCAATACGCTTGTTTACTCATCAGCCTAACGTCCAACGTGTTTGTTTTGCCTGTGGTTCGCTCTGCTTGCTTCGTTGCTCTCGTTTCTCTTCTTGTTTTCGTTGCTACCTTTAATCTTCGCTTTCGGTAATTCAACGTCAAGCAGAGAGCTCTGTTGATTAACATGGCTGCTCAGTACGACCAGTACAGAGGGAGAGGGACCGATGCATGTATAGAGGACAATGGAAGAAAATATAATATGAAATATTTAAGTTCTTATAAGGTCAATTGTATTGGTGAGGTATTGGTTAGCTGATTCAGTAATATATGCTTAAGAATTTACTTGGGATCAAACATTATAAAATGTTATCATAATACAATCCACAAAATTGCATACTAACTTTAATCAAGTCTAAACTCAAAATCGATTTAATATGTGTTGTTGAGATAGTAACTACTACGAGATCGACGTTAGAGATGGTTCAAAGTGATTTTCTAGAAATTTATAACTGACCAAGCTGAGGATGTTATGGGAATATCGAGTTTCATTTGATGAGGCTATTTTATTTTACATTAAGTTGTAATCCGGTCATACATTGTCAAGCCCACATCTCAAGCTAATATGGGTGCAGGATTGGGGTGACGAGGGAACAATCTCCGCCATCCATTATATGAGAGTGTATATCCATAGATAAAACTACTCAAAAACACAAGAGCATTATGACATTTGCATTATGAAGCCTATTGTACAGATTTGACCCAAGAAAGTATTTGCAAGCAATAAAACTTATAAAATCATCATCAACATCCTCTCTCCCAAAGGTTATCCCAACCTAAAGGGCTAAGCCCCAACCCCTCCCCAGGCAGGAGCATCGCTGAGAGAGGTATAGTAAATCACGGTGACTGCAAATGACTTATAGAACCAGGGCCAAATGCAATGCCCACAAGGAACTGCCGCACCATTGCACATAATTCTCACACTAACGCTGTCGGAGATTCGAACCATTGTCCTCTCCGTCCCAAATAGCTGCTACAAACCATTGAGTAAGTCCGTGTGGGTATCATACCAACATCCTTGGCCACCTCTTGGGGGGGGGAGGGTAATAGTGTCTTGTTTTTCTTCAACAAGACTATCTATGGGGTGCCTACCACCTAATAGGTAATATTAATTATTCTGTATACGACTAACATACGATATAATTTACTCTCCAACTCCCCAAACAAACACACTGATAAATGGACTTTCTAACACAACACGCTCCCCCCATCCCCCACGCTCCAGACATCCATTAAGGTTTCTTAATGAATTGATTAAGTTAGGGTCAGGTAAGAAAAAAATTGGGGAATAATATGGTTAGCTTTTATGCTTGAGAGAAGTAAAGGCTACGGAAGCCTTTTCATCAATTTAGTGAAGAAAAAATAAAGTGTGTACCCAACAGATTCTAATTTGTTGACTGAACAGGTTACATCCCTTTTTTTACAAGTCAAGGAATACAACGTACTCAAGAATGTCCAAAGTAGTATAGAACCAGTAATATATATAACCCATATTAGTATAATTATAATTCATCGTATTATAATATAGTACATATATACCTACGATATCATATATATATTAGACACTATATTACTATATATAATAGTTAATAACATACGTATTAGTAATCAGTGGCCACTACTGCGGTGCTAGGTACCTTAAGTACTATTGGATCTACTAATCAACATCACAATTAATTATTATCGGCTGAAAATGATTAAGCTAGTGTACTCTTATAAGTTATAAAATAAATTTTTTGTCCAATCATATTCCATCATTTTATTAAGGTGAAAAAATAAATGGAATAAAAATTGTTCTCCAAACTTCTTCTTGATTTCATAGTAAGGGGGGGGGGGTGGGGGGGGGGGGGCGGGGGGGGGGGGGGGGGGTGGGGGGGGGTGGGGGGGGGGGGGGGGGGGGGGGGGGTATTGTAACAATATACGATATAATATAATCAATATATATAAATACATCTTGGAAATCACTAACTTATTAAGCAAAACGAGCATCATCACTACTGATTTTAGTTTTCCAAAGAGGTGTCGAGTGGTGTAAACATAATTCTCGTATAAAAAGATCACGAGTAAATTCTATTATTACCAACACCCTCTCGACAAACCCATCGCCATAAAGTCTCTTTAATATTGTTACACCGAAGTAATAGAATTTACCTCATACACACTTTTAATATTTTTTTAAATGTTACACACTTTTAATATAAACTTTCTAATTATTAAAAGATTATATTCCTTCGTAACCCTAACATCAATAAATAACTCATTATACAATGAAAGAATCCTCGTAACCCTAACATCAATGACAACTCATTAATTGCATAATGAAATTAAGAAAAACAAGAATCTGCTTAACAAACCAACATTGGTTAAAACATGAGTCATAAAATTTACATCCTCCCAAATGTATCAATCGTTATATCCTACACCACGGCGCACATAGCACTGTGTGCCGCGCGCCTCCCAAAACGACGTCGTTTTGGGGTCGTGTTGGGAGGCGCGGTAGGAAGTTGCTGAGATTATGTGTATTCGTTCACAACGTTAGTGTATTCGTTCACACGTTATGTGTATTGGTTCATACAGTTATGTGTATTTTTTTATACAATTATGTACATTGTTTTTATACATTATGTACATCCGAATTAGAAAATTTGTGTGTATTATGTTATTTGATGTGTAATGTTAAAAGTTTATGTTTATTATGTATTATGTTAGATTATGTATTATCTTTTTAAAAAGAGTATGTATATTTTATTATAACATTATGTGTATCATGTATAACATTATGTGTATTCAGTATAACATTATGTATACATTCTTGAATAGGCGGGGTTTTTTTAAAAGAAAAGTCTACTGCCATTCACCTGGGGCGGGAAATTTAAAAAAAAATAATTAAAACGACGTCGTTTTGCAATCTGGGCGCATAATTCAATGTATGCCGTGGTGTAGGATATAAATTGCCCAAATGTATCCATATTCCATACTACTCATACACGTCAGCCCATGGGCCGAAGTTTGGCCAACTTATAATCTGAAAAGGTTACATCTGAGCCCAATAGATTAGTGTCTGTTCCTCTAGATTCCGTCTCCTAGGCCCAAATACTCGAGAACAATAGTTATACCACGCCCAAAGTTTATTTTATTATGAAATCTTGTTCTAAAAATTATGTATTTGTTGTTAATATATTTTATACTTTCAATTAGTTGTTTATGTGTTTGTAAATAAATTAAAGACATATAAAATGATACTACAAATACATAAACATTTGACTATAAATACAGAATAAGTTAACTACTGACACTTAAATTTATGTGACTATTATATTACTAATGGCATCATGATCATCAAGATCGGTTTCTCGACATTCGCTATCAAAAAGTAAGGAATTGATTTACGATACTTGAATTATAGTCCAGTAAAATTACTATATAACCCTAT
>VALG01017069.1:0-10848 GCA_009835305.1 Ipomoea purpurea
TGAGAATATTCATTCTGATATGACATTTGCTGAAAAAATTTAGTGTTTTGGAGATAGATGGGTGGGATATGCTCTTAGACCATCTCCAACCCAAAACACTAAATTCGACACTAAATAGAATATTCCCAGCATATTCTTACACCAAATTTTTTCATCTCCAACTCATTTACACTAAAATCTACACCAAATTTTATTCCTATACTAAAATAATTATATTCTCATAAATTAAAAGTTATATTTATACTTTTATTATTTTAATATAACATATAGTTGTAATTTAATAAATTCAACTTTAATTATATTTTATTTAATTTTATTTTTAATTAAACTATATTCAATATTAGTCTTGTTTTAATCGTTTTGATGAGATCTTTCTAATGATATAATTTTTTTAAAATAATATACAATTTATGTTTAAATATTTAACAAAATATGTAAATATATAAAAACAAAAAAGGATACAAAAGGAATTATAAAAGAAGATAAAGGGCAAATCGGAAGAAAAAAAATAATCAGAAAATGGCGTAGATGTGACGTGACACTGTTCATCAAACACCAAATTTTTGGTGTTTTGGCGTTACATTGGAGAGCTGCTTTTGCTTCTTGCGATTTACCGTTTTGCCGTCTCTTTGGAGATGGCCTAATAAGAAAACAATCACACTAAACATTGACTCTAGGGCATACATGTCTAACAATTTGAACCCATTTCCATGTCGACACACCATGTGACTTCTTTTCTACGCTATTCTCTTTCCCCTAGCTTCAACAGATAGAAGGTTATTTATAGCATCAAGCATCTATCTAATTTTGGATGGGTGAGGCTCCTATGCTTAACTAGCTAGCTGCGGGCAACAATAGGATAGGTTAGCTTTACATCAAATTGCAACTTTTAATTTTTTTTTTTATTTTTATTTTTTCATTTCGGTTCGCTTTAATTCGCAAGAGAAGAGGAATCTTAACCCTCTTCAAATTGCATTGAGCAACATCATCCAGAGGGAAAGCTTATTCACATCCTCTAACCGTCAACATCATCAAAAGTTATGTCTTCGCAAAGTATTCTAAACCTAAAAAAAGATAAATTGGGCGGAAAGTTAAAGTTCGGGATTTTATTTTAATATATAGTTAGAATAGAATTGTATTACACTATTTTATATTTAGAATAGAAAATAGAATTATAGTACGAATAGAAAAGTAGAAAATAATATATTTTTTTTTATCTAAAAGAGATATTTTTTAGGAATTATAAGTTCAGGATTTTTTAGGAATTGAGCGGGAAGATAAAGTTCAGGATTTTGTTTTTATATATAGTATAAATTAGAATATGAATTGTATTACACTATTTTAAATATTTAGATATGAATTTTAACCTAGAATATACTATGAATAGAAAATAAAATAATATTTATCAGAAAGAGAGATTTTTTAGGAATTGGGCGGGAAGTTAAAGTTCAGGATTTTGTTTTTACATATAGTATAGAAGTATAGATTAGAAATAGAAATTATATTACACTATTTTATAATATTAGAATATGAATTTTAACACCCGCACGGGCTTAGCTCAAAGTTTAGTGGGCGATATTTGAGATAAGAGAGCAAGGGTCAAACCTCGACGGTGGCAGTGTGGGAATTATGTCCAAAGTGGGAAGATTCCTTGTGCACACTGTTATTGTAGGCTACTTGGGCTATTAACCCATTGAGTCAAATTCTATTAGGAAAATAGTTTCTTAAAGTTCAGGATTTTGTTTTTAGGGCGTTGCTAATTGCGATTGAGATCAGATTATCAAACGGATCAACTGATGAGGACACGGACTGAATGAGGGACGCTGGAGCAGCCAAGGGTTTGCAGTCAGTCATACCTGCACAGGCCAAGATGTCACCTATGTAGCGTCACTGAGACAGAACTATTCCACCATCCACATGAAGGGTCTCAATGCTGAGAAAGAAACTTGGTGTCCTTAGGTCTCGAATCTTGAACGTAGTGGACAGGCGGTGTAATAGAGTATCAATGAGTGCGGTTCATTGCCCATCATAATAATATCATCTACGTAGACCAACAGGAACACCCGGGAGCTGCCCGATGAATAATGAACAAAAGATACGGCAGTCTTCGACGCAATGAACCCGGCGGAGAGTAGAAATTCGTGTAGGCGCTTGAACCAGGTCCGGGGGCTTGTTGGAGACCGTACAAGGAGCGTTGTAGGTGGAAAACATAATCGGGGTGATCCGGTTCCTCATAGCCCGGCGGCTGTCTCATGTACACAGTCTCGACTAGATGCCCATTTAGGAAGGCATTGTGCACGTCAAGTTGGCGAAGAGTCCAGCCCTGTGACACTGCAAAAGAAAACAACATGCGCACCGTAGTCGGCTTGACTATGGGGCTAAATGTATCAATGAAATCCTCGCTCGCTACTTGAACCCGGCAAACCAACCAAGCTTTATACCGTTCTATTGACCCATCTGCTTTGCGTTTGGTTCGGTAGACCCATTCGCAACCAATTATGTTCATGCCTGGTTTGACGGACACAAGTCACTAAGTATCGTTGTGCAACAGGGCATTGAGCTCTTGGTCCATAGCATCACGCCACTGGGAATGACAAACTGCTTGTGTGTAGCAGGTTGGGTCAGCAGGGAGTCAGCCGCAGTCAATGCATGAAATTGTTCACCCGTGCCGAGTCATATGGTGAAGCCGCATGACGTGGGCACGATCCTGAGGTTGTGCTCGTGGTCCTCATCTCCTGTTTGTTGGTGCACCTTCTAGAGCTAAAGAGCAACTACTGGCTCCAAAGGTAAAGACGCAAGTGGGACCACGGGGGCAGCACCCTACGGTGGTGTTGCCTCAGCAACTGTGACCTGCGTTGATGAATTTGTAGCAAAAGGAAACACAGATCGTCAAATCGGACATGACGGCAGATAAAGGTTTTTCCGGTATTAAGGTCCATGCATCGGTATCCCTAAAAGACATTGGGTACCCTAAGAATACACATTTTGCTGACCGAGAATTGAACTTGAATGCCTATAGATAAAAACATTGACACAAAAACACGGAGGTAATTGTATGGGTGGGGTTTTATAGAGGCGTTGGTACGGCTTTCGAATTCCAACACAGTTGATGGCATACATTTATGAGAAATGTGGTTGTCTCAAATGCATAATCCCAGTGTTTGAGTGGTACTGATTTTCAGCTAGGAGAGCTAAATCGGTTTCGACAAATATATATCGACTCGCCCGTTTGCTCGTGTGTGTAGGCGCAAGATTGCCTATGCACAATACCGAGTGACTCGAATGTTTTATGTAGTCGGCGGTATTCACCACCTACGTCCAACTGTATAGACTTGATAGAATGCGAAAATAAGTGTTCTACATAACAAAATAAATCAAACACATTATAAATATCCGATTTTAACCGTAAGGGATAAAACCAGCAATATCGTGAATAATCATCCACGAATAAAACAAAATATTTAAAAACTGTCTGTAGAAATAACGGGGGACGGTCCTCAATGTCCTTATACACAATATCTAGAACATTATTACTTGAATGAGAAACCCTATCTAAAGGAAATCTAGAAGCTTTCCCAAGCTGACAAGCCGTGCACAACCCCGACAATCGATTTATGAGAAAGAAACGCAACGATGGTGCACAGAACGCGAGAATGGGGATCCCCAACTGAAGAACGCATGTTAATGGTGACGCACGTGAAGATATGATGCAAAATGACCACGGGGAACTGAACAATCTGTAAAAACCTCCCGAGCTAGGCCCCGTAAAGGAGTACCTCCCTGGTTTTGCAGTCCTTCACAATAAACAATTGGCATGAACTCAACATAGACACTATTTCATGAGTAAGTTTCTGAAAGACAATAATGAAACCATAAACCAGAACATAAAGAACATTTGATAGACTCAAAAATTTAGAGGAACACGGATCGATGCACACCAATATGCGAAATAACCAACCTGAACCGTTGCTGACGCAGAGTTGAACAGTGCTTACCGATTGAGTCAGCACTGTGGAGTCCGGCATGGCATGGGACGACCGGTGTCCGGAAACCAGACGTCCGCCGCTGCTGGAGGTTACGCCATCACCGGCGACCGCCACATTGGTTTGAACTTGAGGTTGATCGGAGTATCAAACAAGCCATGAAAAGCGACGACAGATCTGGTAGACGATGGTCCACCACCGCCTGTCCACATCCAACGGCCATGCCCGCTCCATCCACGTCCAACGGCGAATCAAAGCCATCTCCATTCCCAGAATTGCGATCGACCATCATCGCAGCAGGATCACCACTCCGATCGATAATCATCCGAAAAGATGAAGATTTGTGCCTGTAGGTAATCAGATAACTGTGGAATCGTCACTGGATTACCTGAAACTGCCAGAGAAGCAGCCATAGCTCAGAACTCGGGGATGCCCGGAATACATAAATTCTGCTCATCAAGCGACATGGGGCGTCCGGCAAGGGCAAGGTTTTCTACGAGGAGCTGAGCACAAAAAGGTAAAACGTACTATCTCCCTGGCGGAGGGCCTTGAAAATTGGCCTAGAGATTGAGGCAGCGAGCTCTCGTCGATGATCCAAGCGTCGTTTCATGACTCCCACAGCACATAAACATACCAGTCGGAGAGAGACGATATAAGACAGCGACAATATTGATGGTCCTGCTGGACCAAGCGGCGAACGCGGGATTCGCGGCAGGGGCGGTGTATCGGCAGAGAGTCCCTTCGCCGAGGTATGCTCAAACCACTCTGGAGGACATGGTGGGTTCCATCAACGTATCCAAGGAGCCCTTGACCTTGGAGGGAAAGGATCAATTGTGTACGCCAGAACAGATAGTTGCCCGCCGTAAGCTTGATGGAGACGAAGTGATGAGCTGAGGTTAACGAGTTTGGTTGGGTTGGAGGGTTGGCCAGCGGCGGCAAATGGTGTGTGTTTGGAGGAGATTGGACGTGCTTGGTTTTTTTGAGGAAGAGAGAGTGTCGGGAAAGGATCGGGAACCTTAGGCTAGCTAAATACCAGATGAGTGATGTGATTAAGAATTCGAATTGTAAAAGATAATTACAGTATACTAATACAACTAAACTAACGTAACTTAACCCTATAGAATGATTACAATTAAACATCAAATATATCTCAAACAGGGGCATGACAATGCTAAACCTTCAAATAGGTCCTGCATGGCACGCCAACCAAAAGCAGGTCCAACGATTTGGAAAAATGTGAAAGGTCTGTTATGCCATCGCATTTCATGGCTTGAAACAGAAAACACTAACGGCAGGACTACAGCAGGTCATTTTTTAAACTTGGAAGATCACTGAGGATTAATATGAAAGTTTAGGACCATAGGAGCGGAACCACTATACTCGAGAGACTTGACTAGTATCAGTAGATTTTGCAAATAAACTTGTGTTAAAACTCTTCTTCTAATTTAATAGAAGATCTTTCCAATCAAGATAAATTCCTAACAAACTTTAAATAATATTTATAACACGCCCAATATCAAATATTATATATATTATATATAATATATATAATATATATATATATATATATTACATTTTAAAATAAACCACTATTACTCTATAAATTTTCAACACTATTATGCTGCTTAATTCTAGTTTCTCAAAAGATGTTTGTCTAAAATATGGGCAGTTCAGTTTTGGTACTTCTGAAATTTGGTTGGAACTGCAGAGGGCCAAACTTAGGTTGGAACAGATATAAATCAAAAGGCTATGTTTGACAAACCTAGCTGCAAATGTAGCTGAAAGCTTAAAAGGAGCTAAAAGTTGAAAAGCCACAAGCTAGGAGCTGAAAATTGAAGAGTTGTTGCATAAAAGTGTTTTGTAAAATTAACTTTTTGATAAGCTGATAAATGTAAAAAAACAAAATAGGACAACTTCATAAAATTTAAATTAGTTTGTTTACATATTAAAATTTAACACTTTGTCTTAAAATAATAATAATAAATATTAAATAATATGATGTAATCATCATCTCATAATGAAGTAGCAATATTGTTACGAATCTCCTTCACCTAATAATAATAATAATAATATAATAATATAATAATAATAATAATAATAATAATACTTATAAGTAGTAATAAATAATAATAATAGTAGTAGTAATAATAATTTCAAAACTTGAAGGACCATGGGTGGTTCACTTGGACCACGGATGGGTTAAATTTGAAAGTCGAAAGACCACAGATGGTCAATTTGAAAGTTAAGGACTAAATATGGCAAAAATCCTCGGAGGACCTCGGATGGTATTAACTCAATGCTAATTATAGTGTGAGAATAGTGAATGAAATTGTGGTAGGAAGTCATTCAATTTGAACCCATTTCCATCTCGACACAACATGTATGTGACTTCTTTTTTACGCTATTTCTCTTCCCCTAGCTTTAACAGATATATAGAAGGTTATTTTATAGCATCAAGCATCTATCTAATTTTGGATGGGTGAGGCTCCTATGCTTAACTAGCTAGCTGCGGGCAAACAATATAGGATAGGTTAGCTTACATCAAATTGCAACTTTTTATTTTATTTTATTTTTTTTCTTTTCCTGTTCGCTTTAATTCGCAAGAGAAGAGGAATAAATCTATAAAAGCTCATCCTAAATTGCATTGAGCAACAATTATCCAGAGGGGAAAGCTTATACACATAACCCTCTAACCGTCAACAAGCAGCTATATGCTTCTCCTCCTCCTCCTCCATCTGTTGCTGACAGTGGGTATATTTAAGTTTCAACTCTCTACTTAATTTTTAATTCTTTTTATTTTTTGAGACCCGCCCCCTATTTTGTTGCAGATTATGTACGCTACCTTAGGGGTGTTATTCACACATTTATTTGGTTATTGGCATCATTGGTGCAACCGCAGTGGTACTCTTCAAAGAGAAATTTATTGATGGCCCTGGATTTTCTCGTGCTTGTTGGACGTTAATCTTGTTGGGTAGCGATGTTATAGAACCGAGGGAAACTCTTCCAGTAGCTACTTTGTTAATCTTAGGTCGCATGTTTGAGAATTCACTTGGACTGGCGTGTTGGATAGTTGTTTATGTTAATGAGTACAAAAGGAAAAACACATGGCCTTCTTCAATGGAGCTACTGTTAGAAACCTGGAGTATGGATATTCTGATTTTTTTGAGTTTGTTTGAATATCTTGACAGGATGCTTCGTCCGGGAATAGAATTGTTTCGCGTACATTATTGGTATCCAATTGCAGTAGCTTTTGGTATGATGCAATATATAATAAAAATATAAGGTAGACTAGTGCAGATCGGTGAAAATCAAATTGATTGAAAAGCTGAGAACGCCTTTGAATGATTAATAAGAACTTTCATGAAAGAAACCTCAAAACGATAATATAACCAAGTTCGATAAACGTTGACTGCTCGGAACTCTGATCGCTCTTGTGCTAAAGCTCGGAAACGTTGACTTGATCAAACTTGGTTATATTATCGTTTTGAGGTTCTTTCATGAAAGTTCTTATTAATTCATCAAAGGCGTTCTCAGCTTTTCCAATCAATTGTGATTTCCACCGATCTGCACTAGTTCTCCTTATATTTGTCCAATAATTTGCAATCATAGAACCAAAAGCTACTGCAATTGGATACCAATAATGTACGCGAAACAATTCTTTTCCCGGACGAAGCGTCCTGTCAAGATATTCAAACAAACTCAAAAAATCAGAAATATCCATACTCCAGTTTCTAACAGTAGCTCCATTGAAGAAGGCCATGCATGGTGCACACGGATGCAAAAACGGCGTTGGTTTATTTTATTAAAAAATCATTTTTGATTGTTGTTAGTTATGTTAACATGTGTTTATAAATTTTATAATTTCACATTATGAATGTATAATTATAAGTTGGATGTGTAATTATGCAATTCTGAATGTATTATGATTATGATGTGTTTATGCAATTCTGAAATGTATAGTTATGAAGTTATGGATGTGTAGTTATGCAATTCTGAAGTTATAGTTACAATTATGAAATGTATGTTATGGATGTGTAGTTATGCAATTCTGAATGTATAGTTATGAAGTTATGAATGTATGGAAATTATGGTATAGTTCAAATTATGCACAACATAACGTCGTTAACGGCAATTGAAACTGATTTTTTTTTTTAAAGTTGAATAATGTCAAATGACGTCGTTTTGCAATCGTGTGCAACATGCATGGTGCACACGGTTGCATAGCATAACTACTCATGCTTATCAGTTTCACGCTTATCAGACCCATTTTTTATCCGCCTAAAATATTTTGACAACTAATTTTAAAATTGTTATTATCGTACCAACCAATCGGTTTCGGGTTACCCATAATAACATTGACATTCCTATATATACAGAAATTATATATTACTATTTAATTAATATTTATTTTATATACACTAATTATGTAACAATTAGTATATGTATTAGTTTGTGAAAATCTAAAATAATGGAGTTTAAAAGAAATTCAAACCATCAGTTCGAACATAAAGCGTACGTAAATTGTCCTGAATCACTATTTTAGCGATTCAAATTCATATTCAAACTAAAACTCAAATTAAATTGAAGTTAGCATTCAAAAAATTAAATTGATGTTGAACTTGAATAGAATTGTGTTCATTTTTATGTATAAGAGCCTCATCCTTCCAATAATAGACAGATTCTATAAATAGTTTGCATTCAGCTATCTATGGAAGAGAGGAAAAGCAAAAAGTGGTAATTAATAAGAAGTCACATGGTGTGTATCGGTGATTCGGTGTATGGAGAAATTTATGTAGACTTTGAATTTTATATATATATTTTTTTTTTTTTTTTTCACTTCTAAAAATAAATTATGCTAATAATTTCGAGCAGGGTAAGAGGCAAATTATATGATGGTCCTATATATTATTATAAGCATAAATATTGTAGATTTTTTATTAAAAAAAAATTAGTATTTTCACAATTTCACATTTGCGTTGCAGAAAATGTATTTGTTATAATATTTTAAGAATATTTGGATCGATATACAATTATATAAATTATAACAGGCCAGATTGCTAAGTTTTCAAAAAATCATGTGGATGTTGAAGTCAGTCTGGCGAATGGAAGAGATTGGCGTATGGCTTGCTTTTACGGTTTTCCGGAGCGTAGTAGGAGGAGGAAGTCTTGGAGTTTCTTCGTTTCCTAGCTGGTAGATCATCGCTACCATGGGTCGTTCTGAGGAATTTCAATGATCACCTATTCCAGTACGAGAAAAGGGGTGGGATTCCCCATCCAGATGGTCTCCTTCGCAATTTTGGGGAGGCTATTGACGATTGTGGTCTGGAACAATTTCCAATGAGGGGTTATCCTTTTACATGGGAAAGGGAGGAGAGGAACGGGGTGGCGAGCTGTCGTAGGCTCCCAAATTAAAATCTTACAAACGTAGCAGCGGAGTAAAGATCGATCCCACGAGGAGTAACTAGTTTAACTTTTGTGCTTAAGGAAATGATGGAGGGGTTTGGAATATAACGAGAATAAAGATTAAATAAAGAAATTGAAATTAAAAAAAAAAAATTAAATGAATGAATAAAGTAATGAAAATAAAATATTGAAAGCACTTATAATAGCAAACCTTGGTTAGTAAATATCCACCACCGAAATTTAACACTGATTCATTAATTCAAAAAGTAATTAATATGCAGTTGAATATTTGTCGTGAAATTATTTCATTTCCGTTTTCCTTAGTTGTAGGTAACTAAAGCACACGCGATTTAATTACCCCTAACTACTAACTAATGTAAGACAAGCTTTATAGATTTAATTTAATAGCAGCAATAGGAACTAGGAAAACCGACAAACTAAATAACACAAGCACAAGCATTGCATTTTTAATTTAGAAAAATATTTTACCCGAGACAAATTATCACTAAGTCGTCAATAATTAACTTCAGTTGCTACAGAATATTAAAATAATTTGTAGTACAATATTAACTAATATAGCAAATAATTGTATCAAATAAATAAATAACTAGTAGGCCTCCTAGCAATTAAATGATACAACTATTCAAATAATTTAGAAGAATATTTAACACTCAAATGCACAAAAAAACATATATAATATAAAAATAAATAAATAATCTTACAGCATAATCAATTCTGGAGCTTCAATTCACTAAAAGAAGCTAAAGAAAATTATCAACGAATGGACATTAATAACAACTTAAAAAATTAATCTAGAGGAGAAAAAGATGAACGTTTTTTCAATACTCTCATCTATTTATAATATTCTCAAAATAGGCTTAATATATTTTCTACCATTCAATCCCTATTTTTGGCGCCGTATGTTGAAGTCCTCCGCTGCTGCTGCAAGACCCGGTCGACGCTCCTGCACGAATTGAAGACAAGGAACATCTTATCTTATCTTACTCTATATAATAGCAAAATGTTTTTGCCATGTCATTTTCCCGCCTAAATGAAATGGCATCATTCCATAGTATAACCTTAATTGCTAGATTAATTGTGGTTATTAATCACAATGAAGTTTTAAATGTCTTGGGAAAAAATAAAGAATCATTTAATATATAGTTTAATTTATATTTATATTATATAAATAATATATATAATATATATATATATATATATATATATATATATATATATATATATATATATTTATTTATTTATTTAATGTAAAATTTAAAATATCATGTGAATCTAATAACACAATGCTTTATAATATATGCTAAGTATGTTGTGACGTTTTAATATAACAACCAATTTAGTATTATAAATTATAAAAAAAAAAAAGTAACATTTCATATTTAATTTAATGATTGAGTTAACTAGACCGGCTCGACCTATTTTTTTATTATATATAATAATA
>VALG01017072.1:0-10332 GCA_009835305.1 Ipomoea purpurea
GCAAACCTAGCTGAAAAGTTATAAGCTAGGAGCTGATAGCTGAAAAGGAGCTGAAAGCTGAAAAGCTATAAGCTCGGAGCTGAAAATTGAAGAACTGTTAAAGCTAGCTGTTATGATTGAAAGTGTTTGGTAAAATTAGTTTTTTGATAAGCTGATAAATGTTATAAAGAATAAAAAGACAATATTAAAATTTAACAGTTAAGTCTTCCAAAAAAAAGTAAACATTTTTAAAATAAAACTATTAAGCATGATCATGATCTAGCATCCCATAATGAAGTAGCAATATTGTCATTGTTGAAGCCATATTGCTAATTTAAAATAATATAATAATAATAATAATAATATATAATAATATAATAAAATAATGAATAATAATCAATAATAATAATATAATAATAATAATATAATAATAATAAAAGCTAAATATGGAGGGATTGACGTGAAAGTTGGGATATGGGGAGAGAGAAAGGGTTTTAATTCGTAAGGTTAAAATATGTCTTACTTTAAAATAATAGGGTAAAGATGGAAAAAAGTTAGGAAGCTACTAGCTTATTTTAAAAAAGCTACCTAAAGTAGCGTTCCAAAATAAGCACTTATTTTAAGCTAGGAGCTTATTTTAGGAACATTACCAAACAGAGCTTAGAGCTTATTAAGTAGCTTAAAATAAGCTATAAGCTCCTAGCTTAGCGTTGCCAAACAGAGCCTAAGGCAGTGTTTGAGTTGCTGAAAAATATTTTAAAAATAAAAATAATTTTAAAATATTTTTTAACCCATAAACATGTGAAATTTTATATTTTTAAAAAGATACAATTTGATAAATACATAAATTAATAATTGCAATATCATTTATGTTTACAATTAGATAACTAAAGAAAAAATAAATAATTCAAATATGTGAACCAATGATTTCAAAATGAAATTAATCTATACTATTAATAAAAGTAAATACAGTCGGTGATATTATGTTTTTTTTTTTAAATGGCAAAATTACTATATATCTATCTTCCATACAAATGAATTAGGATAACAATTTATTCATATAACTGAGTTGCTAGAGAAGTAGCACGTTTGCCTAATTTATAAAAATACTAAACACTGATAAATAAAATCTCTAAAGTTACAGCACCGCGTGTGTTCATCTACACATTAACTATTAATTTTAACAATTATTTGCTCAAATTCAAGCAATGGTAACATCAAAAAACATAAACGATCCGAACCATATATCTTTAATTGCACTATATAATATTTGATGTTCTAATTTAAATAATTATATATCAATCCAAATATTCTTAATATATTACAACAAATCAATTTCGTGCATCGCACGGGCGAAAATACCAGTATTATAAAATAGTGTAATAAAATTCCTAATAGAATATATTGTTTCCTACTTTACTATTCGTACTACAATTCTACATTAAAATTTATATTCTAATATTATACAAGAACCCTAATTCCATACAACACTGATAAACCCAATTAAAATCAAATTCAATCTCCCAACTCCATGTTGTACTCAGACACTCCTAAATCACCTATAAATATAATCCAAAACTCAGCACTCCATCACCAAGACCATGGTTGCAAAACTCGGCCGCTTAGGCGCTAGGCGGCACTAAGCCTTGCCGGTTTTAGGTGTAGGCGCCCATTCCTCGGCTGGCAGCCTAGGCGGCCAACTCAGCCAAAAGCGGCTGAGTCGGCCAACTCGGCTGAGTCGTCCGATTTTGACCGATTTCGTCCGATTTTGTCTGATTTTGTCTGATTTTGATCGGTTTTATCTGATGTCGTCTAAATTAGGGTTTAGGGTTTAGGGTTTATCATTGTTCATTTATTTGGTTGTGTTATTTGATTGAATGTCGAAAACAACCTCATTAAAATTGTCAAACTGCAAGTCTACCACTATTTTTTTTTTATTTGGTTGGGTTTAGCACCGCCTACATTCTGCCTAGGCGCTAGGCGCTGCCCGGGCGCCCGACTAGCGCCTAGTGCCTAATGCAACCTTGACCAATACTGAAACAGAAGATTGAGGAAGAGTGATTGCGGTAATTTGGGCAAACAAATAATTCGGGTTATCGAACCACACGGAAGTGGAGCACTAAGCACTAGCTACTGGGTTACTCATATGGAACTAATCTGAACGAAACTTGAAGATTTGATAATTGTAGAGAATAAAAGGTAGAATAAACTAATTAACAATGTGTTGTAAGCAATAGAGCAAAACAGGATTCTTGGGATCACAATGTTTAATCACCTAGTGCCAATCAAAGTTGTAATATTTAGTTTGGAATTAAGATTAGTGTGAGAATGCGAAGTAGAATTGAATTACTCTCGTAATCTCTATCCCTAGTGAATTTCCACTCTCGTGGCTTAAACACTCAATAAGAACGAAGAACAGCATTCATTAATTCTCAATTACTACCATCTCTCGATGTGCAACAATCTAGAATAAAGTCCCCAACCAATTTGCCATTTCTCAAGGTGCAAAAGTCAAGTGCAATCGTGTGTGCCCTAATTTATGCTAACTCTCGTTATGCATGAACATGTCTTTGAAGCAAGTAATTTAGGCCTTTAATTACAAGCAACAACATATTAAAACAAGATTGCAACACAAATCATAAAACCAAACGTAAATATATTAAAGAATTAAAGAACTAGGCACGTTAGGTTCATAAACAAATTCACCCAAAAGTCCCTAAGGGTTTTAGCCACTCATGGCCATAATAACAATCAATACAATCTTGAAAGATAAACAAACAACAATAGGAATAAGAGAAAGGGGGAAAGAATTCTCCTGAATCTTCCTAGCCAATTCTCTACTCCAAAGCCAATTGTAAATCTTGAAGTTGATCATCTTGGTTTTTACTCTTCCTTTTACCTTCCAATACCAAAATCTGGAAAAAAGGACCCTAGGGTTGATGGAGAGATGATCCTTTTATAGTGGAAACCCAATAGAATTATTTTAGGAAAGTTTCAGACTTCCAAATATTTTAGCAATACGCGTTCTCGACGCGTCGAGCCTCTGATCTGGGCACGATCTTTAGCTACTGGAAATTCTCGACGCGTCGAGCAACGGGCTCGACGCGTTGAGACTGTGATGCCTCAACTTCTCCTCTTTTTTGCTCCATTCATGCTTGAAAATCTCCCCTTGCTTTTGCACTTAACCTGTAATTGGTTAAAAAACACTACCAAACACCGTAAAATGTTCAAAACAAGTGTAAAACCATATCCTAATTGAGAAAGAAGGAAAATATTATTAAATAAGCAAAATTAAAGAACTTAGTTACTGAGATGATTCAAAATAACAATAAAAACATGCGCAATGTGATAACATCAAAGACAATTTGGAGCTTGGCTTTTTAATCAGATAAAATTTTATTATTCTCACATTTTTCTTTATCAGTACAAGCCTTTATCTGCATGGGTAAAGAAAAATACTTGCAAAGAACAATACAACTGCATGCAAACGAATAAGGAAAATTACCTGATTCGTTAGAGTGGTATGTTCATTGTCCATTGGAAATCAATCAATTCTAAAGATTCTTAGCAGGCAGACATGGTATTATTAGTCTTACGGGTGCAGTTGAACATTCTAATTAGTAGTGTGGAATGTGCCCTCAACTCGATATGATCTAGGAAGTACAACATGTCCTTAAAGTTGCAAGAAGATTAAATTAAATTAGATAATTCAAGTTTGACATTTTGTAAATGGTAGTTAACTTTTAATTTATTATATTGTTGTCAGTTTCTTGTATCAAATCTCTTTTTGGTATAAACCCTTTTACGTTTAAAGGTTTAATGTGCTCAATTTGTATGAAATTGCTTTTTTGTTTTGTTTTGTTTTTAATTTTTTACATCTAAGTTATGTAAGATATGTTGCATTTGTTTTCCCTATTATGTAAATGAAGAAATTGGGTACTTAATTATTTTTTAGTTGTTGATATTTCTTTTACTTACCGCTCAAATATATTGTTTCCTACTTTCATATTCGTACTATAATTTTACATTAAAATTCTTATTCGTAATACAATACAACAATATTAAAATTCATATTCCTATTCAACAATATTATTCCCTCACTACTCCAATTCTTATAAAAAAAAAAATACAAATCGAAACCTCTCCTTAATACTTTCATATCTGCAAATTATAAACAACAATACTTTTCTTTCGATTCTTCAAATCGTAAACAACAATATTGTTCTTTCACTAATGGTGTCTATTTTTGTGTCTTCTTCCAACCTATCCCCCAAGATAAGAAAAAACTGTATAAGGCTCCATCAGATGCGTTGTTATTTGTCCAGGGAATATCCACGTTCCACAGTCAACCAACAGACACTGGAGTGCTTACTCCATGACTCCCAGGTGAATGTTATTAACTATAGCTTTACGATTTGTAGTACACATTGATAGTTTTGATTTTGTTTACCTGGATGTTTCCAAACAGCTTGATTTTGTAGTGCAGTTATACAAAATTAAATACTATTAAAAATAAACGACATAACAAAAACAAAATGGCAGCATTACACTTGCGTTTCTGGAATAATTATATGTCTTCGTTCTTTAACTAAAATGTTTCTTGTATAAATGCATAATTGAGTTTTAAGTTTTTTTTAGGTGATTATTAAAGTTCTTAAAAAGATCAGCTAGACTACCAAACGTATCGCATGAGGTTTAAGTCATGCGAGCATAAGTACATTATGAAAGCTAACCACGACACTTTTATTAGCGTTACAGATCTAGATGAATCCGATTTTCCTAAACACATGTTCAAACTCAACGATTTTGGATCGTTGAAGGCTTTCGGAGGAGTGGATAACAATCAACTAATTGATAATTTCTTCTTTATATTTTGTTCTATACTAGATGTGTTCTCATTTATTTTTGTTATACTAAATTTCTAATTGTACATTCATGAATGAAAATTTAAAATCTTTTGTTTGGTTTTCACAGATTTGATTGCCCATCTAGTTTCTATTACTTAGCCAAAAGTTATCCAAGTTAATTTTAATCCCCAAAGGTCGATTGATTTTGTCATTGAAGATTCTCGGTATGTATTTGTTTATATGATATTTTGATTTGTTTAAGTATAAATTTAGGCATCATCACGTTCATTGTTGTTTTCACTTTGGGGGAGTCGGCTCACGATTAACCGATGGGACGAGCACGTGGATCCTGTCTTGCCTTACTCTAATGCTGATTTGGCAAATCCACTAATTGTTATACTACAACTGTGTAGAGCCAAGGTGAATGATGGTAAGTAATTACTAAGTCGTAGGCATAAATTTACTTGATTCGATTATAGCTATTTAAAATTGTTTATCATATTAGATGGTGAAGTTAGGATATTCAGTTCCTACACTGTAACAAATATCCTGTTCAACTATGAATGCCCTAAGTTCCTCAATTTCAAGGAGAGGTATTGTGACAGTTCAGTTTTTTTCCACTTCGTATCATATTTTATTTCAAACACATTTGATGATTTCAGTTATTCCATTTAAATCAGTATACCTAGGTTCTTGACTCTAATACGAAGTATAAGCTCAAGTTCAAGAATTACTGGATCTGGATCATTTGAAGGTTTATCGAGTGAAAATGTCACAATTACTTCTATAAAGGATATTTATGATAACAAGAATGTAAAAATCATATGTTTATAGTTTGTACTGAAATCATTTGAAAAGTCATTCATTATATTTTTCACGTATTGTGTAATTAATTTTTAGGTCGGAGAATTTTGGGTACTTGGAGAAATTCTAGACATAGAAGGCGAACGGTACTTCAATGCTTGGCATGCAATAAACACTGGCTAGACGGAATAATTAAGTATAAAGTGATGATTATTGTCCAGGATGACGACAATGAATGTCCATCTTCTACTTTTGGGGACAATGTTAGCTCGACACTATTAGGAATTAATGCTAGCGAGTTGTTGGAAAAGTATTCTGAAGTACGTGAATCCATATATCTTAGCAATCAACTATTCAGCTTTAAATATATTAATATTATCTCGTGTATAATATTTTTTTTCTATTTTGGTTTACCTAGGATGGTTGCATGCACAATGAAATTGAAGGCATGATTGGAAGACAATGATGTTTAGGATTGTCACACGGAATGACCAATTTAAATATAGTGGTAACATTGTTTTTACCGTGCTTAGAGTGAAAAAGACGAAGCTATTGTTTAAACACATCAAGCCAAACTACTCAATAAAGGTGATGAATGAAAAGTGGTTAGGAAGCTTGCTAATGAAACTGAGTTCAATGACAATTTAGAAAAGGTAAGTCATCATTAAACATGTTTCTACCTCCTTTAGTAATATTTTTTCCATCTTACTTTTTTTAATAATTAGTTTCATCCCGCGTATACCATCACTAGAAGCTACATCTTCGTCACTCCCATAAGTCATCTTGGTTGATGAGAGCACTTCTGAGCAACAGTCTTTAAAGAGAACAAATGTAGATTGTTCATCATCTTCAAAGGGTATGAAGAAGACTAAGATCGAGCCCACGGATAAACTCACAACACCGGGTTGTCGGCTTGAGGCATCGTCGTGCATGTTCTCCAACCTGTAAAATTATATTTGGGAGTCCCACCGGTTGCTGCTCGCTCAAATGCTACAACGATGATGACTTTCGATTGGCGTCACTCTAGCCCTTGATGAGGGCAGACGGAGGGATGATCGGGAACAAAGAGGAGAAGACGATCGGAAAACATACGCAGAGGTGGCCCGAAAACAGAGATTTACATTTAAAAAAAAAACTTTTTTTTTTTAATTTACAATAATGAAATCCAAACTCATTTCGAAGACTATTTGAAACCCAGTTCTAGAATATTTGTAGAAACTCAAGAGCAAATTGATTGGTCGAAGGATGAAGCTAATGTTAGGGTGTTATTGGTGCATGAACAGTCGTATACCGTGTGACACAATATTTTGTATATTAGTTTTATTGAGCATACCCTCATCAACATTGAGATTGTCGGGTCTTCCTAATCATTCATTGACATTAAAGGTCTGCACGTTCCACTTAGTTATATTGTGATTGCGGAATATAGACACACTCTTTGTCTTTTTATACGGGACGCGGCTGCATCAATCACAAAGATTGGCACATCACATTGTCGAAAGAATTAAGAATATAATATGCGACACATGAAGAACTAAGTTCCATCCCCGAATGTCTCTCACTCTTTTGAGTTGCCCAGATTTCTAGTGTTCAAAAAAATTCTCATTGATGCTTGCATATGCCATGAACAATTCAATGTGAAACACTAACTGACGTTGGGTTATTGCTAACAACGAACCGGTCTTAATCACTTGACAATTGTACGTGACTTTTTCCCGAGTCACCCATCCTCACTGAAGGTGTTAGCTCTAGACGAGGATGGACAATATTGTGTTGCACTTGCGACTACCAATATGTCGTCTACAAAGAGGTTTTCAATAATGTATTAAAATAATAATCCGATGATTAAATTATATTGTATTTTTTTTTCCAAACTAGAACGAGTTGAAACTCTCAGTTAATTGCTGCGCCTGCAGTGCAAGGCTAGAATACATTCGGACTACCAGAGTTCGTTTCTAGGACGCGTCCGTTATACGTAAATTAATCTCTGTATATTTAATTCCATTTTGAAATTAAAAATTACTACACTAAATGACTGTTGTTTCAGAATGTATTCCAATGTGCCCAAATGAAATGCCAACTAAATACTATTTAGAACTCCAGTTTACCCTATATAATAGAATGGGTCGTAGGACAAGTAGGATTTACTAACGTTGAAAAGGAAGAACAAGGAGACACAACAACACAACAATAAGCAACCTAATTCTTCTCAAATAACTCTGCTCCTAACTTCTTTACTTGCTTCAATAGTAGTTCTTAGCCCGTGCTCTTAGTTCGCCGGGTATCGTTCGTTTGGGTGCTCAAACGGAGAACCGTTTGTTAATGTTTATTCCTAGGGAAACCTAGGCAAACATATTATAAGCTTCCTAACACTTTTATTGGGGATGTGGCAAATAGGTTTTAAGGAAAAAAGGCACATCGCTAATTCGTACTTTCTTCTTTCTTCCTTCATCCTTCTTTATCTTGTTTTGGATATATGCTTGGCGCTAAGCAGCGAGTGCGATGAAAGCTCCCGCAATCTCCCATAAATTGATGGTATTTTGCGTAGCTATAGCTAATATGACAGCGCTGATGGACCGTTTATTCAAATACTCTAGAAGTATTGGATATTAAGTAATCCAAATATTAAGTACGGTGAACATATGTTATTATCGTTGAATTAATAATTTAACATTCGTATATACGTAGATGATAATAATGTATATTGATTAAGGCTGAAAGTTATAATAATTAACACTGAGAACATACAAAAGTGCACCTAGGTTATAAGTAGTTGCCACCTTTCATATCACGCGTTTTATAATATAAGTGTTAGCCACCTGTATTGTATCCATTATTGTGGTTATCATTAAGTTATATATAAGTATATGGTGCACCCAGGTGTATAATGATTATGCTGGGCAGAATATAAATATCGTATAATAAAATAAACAAAATACATTGCACTTATTAAATATTAAAACTGTATGGTCGATCCGCTTGATATTAATTATTATTAAATAAGTATAATTTTATTCCTAGTCACCTAAGTTTAAAAATCTAGATATGTAGTGTCATCTATCATCACAAGGCGGAATTAAATGTTGCGGGAAGTGAATGCAAGTTAACAAGAACAAAATTATATGCACTTTAAAAGTAAATGTAGGCGCACTATAAGTTATATAAGTAGTGAACTAATAGTTATATATAAGTAAGTGCACCAAGGTGAATGAAATATGGTTGAGGGAAGTGAAATGTTAACATTGCAAATATTACATTGCACTTAATTTGATTATAATATATATATAAGTATATATATATATATATGTATATATTATATATATAGGGATGCACTCAGGTGTGAATAAGTGGCCCAGGAGGGATATGCGAACGAATCAGCGCGTGACACGTGTTCAGATCCAAAGATTAAAAAAAAAAATACTGATGACATTTTTGTAAATAATTGAACATCGAAGTGCAAGTACAATCACTTACAAGTTACAAGAGACCTACTTTACATATAAGTGCATGAATTTGCATTGTTAACCATTCACTTCCCGCCACACCCATTCATTCACCTAGGTGGCACTTACTTATAACTATAGTTGCAACTACTTATAACTATAGGTGCGCCTACTTTCACTTATAAGTGCATGTATTTTGTCTGTTAACATGCATTCACTTCCGCACCCATTTATCCACCTGGGTGCACCTACTTATAACTATAGGTGCAACTACTTATAACTATAGGTGCACCTACTTTCACCTATAAGTGCATGTAATTTTGTCTTATTAACATTCACTTCCCGCAATCATTTATTCACCTGGGTGCACCTACTTATAACTATAGATGCCACTACCTGATACTACAGGTGCAACTACTTATAACTATTGAGGCAACTACTATAACCATAGGTGCACTTTGTATTGATTCTCAGTGTAAATTTTACTTGCACCTATAATACATTTTACTTGCATTTCGATGTTCAATTATTTACGAACAATGTCACCGTATCTCTTTTTAATCCATTAGATCTGACACGCGTCGCGAGTTGATTGGTTCCGCATATTCTTCTTGGGAGCTTCATTCGCACCCTGAGTGCAATTATATATATATATAACTATATGTATATATATATATACTATATATATATATATATATATATATATATATATATATATATATATATATAGTATATATTATATATATATATATATATATATATTATATCGCACTCAGGTGCGAACGCTTCGCCCAGGCGCGAAATAGGAATGGATTCTGTCCGTCCACGTGTCCAGATCTAATGATGAAACACTGATTTTTTTAAAAATACGGTGGCATTTTTGTAAATAATTGAACATCGAAGTGCAAGTAAATGTATTACAAGTGCATGTAAAACTGTATTATAGGTGCAAGTAAAAAATTTACACTGAGCATCAATACTTACCTTGCAACTATAGTTCTAAATAGTTGCACATAGTTTTAAGTAGTTGCACACATAGTTATAAGTAGTTGCACCTAGGTGTATGAATGTTTGCGAGTGGTTTTCAGGGGTATTACTACCCGCTGAACTCAGATCAATGAATGTTAACAAGGCAAAATTACATGCACTTATAGGTGAAAGTAAGGTGCACCTATAGTTATAAGTAGTTGCACCTATAGTTATAAATAGTTGCACAATAGTTATAAGCACACCCAAGTGCATGAATGTTTGCGGAAAGT
>VALG01017073.1:0-15933 GCA_009835305.1 Ipomoea purpurea
GATTGTTCATGCATAAATAATTGAATAGGTAATTCTAAGTTTTACAAATGCAAGATAATATAGTCAAGATTTGATTATAATTGTCAATAAAATAATTGTATAGGTATGTTGAAACCAAATACGGGACATAAGGGAGAGCAAATAAAAATTAGGGCATAAAATTTTAAATATATACTAATATTGAAGAGCTAATTTGTGATTGTCAAACAAGGACATTGCGGGTAGTTTTCCACTTCAATTTGTTGTGTAATTTGAATACTCTTTTTGTAAATAAATCTCCCAAGTAGTTAATATGATTGACTTAATTTTTTTTTATTTTTTAAAATAATAATAATATATATTATTATTATTATTATTATTATTATTATTATTATTATTATTATTATTATTATTATTATTATTATTATTATTATTTATTTATTATTATGTATCCCTTAGCATTTTACATGTTAATCTAAAAAGTTTTTTTTTCAAATATCTTTTTACCCACCGTTGATATAATTCGCTAGTCAAATAAGCTAATATTAATCCGCTAACGCTAACCGTAACACTACTGATTGTCAAACAAGAACATTACGAGATAGTTCTCACTTCAATTTGTTATGTAATTTGAATACTCTATTATTTGTCAACAAATTTCTCAAGTAGTTAATATTATTAACTTTATTAATTATATTTTTCTTAATTTTTTCATGGTATAATAAAATACTTGATAAATAAAATAACATTATTTTGTATATAACTTTGATATTTAATTAAAAAAATAGTGTACAAAAAAAAGATTATAAATGTAGTGAATATTAATCAATTGATGAATTTGAATGTAAAGAATTTTAAATTGGAGAAAAATAAAGATAAATAAATATAATAAAATTATTTCTCTTAATTAATTTATTGATAATGAATAATTTTTTTTAATAAAGACATTGTAGGGACAATGTAGCGAATATAATCAATTGATGAATTTGAATGTAAGAATTTTTTATTGGAAAAATAAAGACAATATAACTAATGAAATATTTTCTCTTATTTAATTTATTGATAATAATAAATTTTTGAATAAAAACATTGTAGATACATAATTCTAAATTAAAGATCGAAATGCATATGTATTATTTTTTGTTGTAACTACTAAATTATTATTTAATTTAATAAAAGTAAAATAAAGTACTAAATATGCCAACTTTGATTGGGATGGGGTTCGAACTTCGAACTTAAGACCTTTCTTATTGAAATCAATGAATAAGTTAACGGTGAACTAACAGAAATTAACGGAAAAGGTAATATTTAACGAAAAGTTAACGGAAAATCATATTCATTAAGGATAAATTAGTAAATATTAAGAAAAAATTAAAATCTGATCAATCTGAGCCATTCATTTTATTAAAATCTGTGACGGACACATTTTCTACCCATTTTAGGCCTAACTCTCTTGGGCTCTTATTAGTATAGTAGATATATATATATATATATATAACAAGAGAAGGGAAAACCCAAAAAGGCTACAAATGAATTACACAGTAGAATGCATGTTACGCCAATAAGGGAGGCCGCTATATCATCATCTAGCTAGGATATCCCTGACTTCATCCGGAGGATCTGTGAGAGATAGTAGACCAAAGTCGTGGTTGATAGCAAGCTTTGCCAATGCGTCAACCACCCGATTCTGTTACTGATTAATTGTTGTGAATGCCAAAAGTCCAAGTTGCGAAGTTCAATTCTACAAGCTTCAAGGATATTATGTGCAGCTATACAAGGAAGGGAAAGCTTATTGAGATACTTAACAGCCTCTATCGAATCACTTTCAAATAGTACCCTTTTAAAACCTTGTGAATGAGCTAGTTGAATCCCCTTGAGAATAACCCATGCTTCTACCTCTAATGAAGTACAATTACCAATCTTGGTCATGGAACCTCTCAACCATGTTCCAGATGCGTCTCTAATCACGCCCCCACAACCTGTAGTGTGAGAATGAGCAGTCACAGCACCATCCACATTCATCTTAACAGCATCATGCGGCGGTTTATCCCAACATAGAAACTTCCAGGCCATAGAACTTTCGACTGGTTGAGGCCCTTTGTATCTAGCCAAAGCTGAACTGGTCTCCTTAACTTGTGACAGAATCAACGAGATTCTTGCCTTTAACGGGATGATTTTTCCATTGAATCAACGAGCATCATTCCGCCACTTCCACAACCACCATACAGTAACCGCAAAAATGGTATTGTCAGCAAATGGTTTCCTGATGCTATTATTCAAGGATAGTCCTTCATCGAGCCAGTCTAAGAGAGGCAGTGTTCTTCGTTTCTCGTGGAACAGTGGTAGCATAACCCTCCAGACCTCTTCTGTAGCTGGACAGAAGCGTAGAATGTGATCTGTATCTTCAGACAAGTCAGTGCATAGCCAGCAACAGTCATTGGTAGTAAGACCCCCTTAGACGATTCCAATTAGACATGATTCTATCATGTCTCACAAGCCAAAGAAAAAGTGCAAATTCGGTTCGGAAGTTTTAGCTTCCAGATGTTATTCCATTTGGTTGCATCAGCTTCCTCCGTAACACTCATCGCAATATCATAGGCCGAACTGACAAAGAAGTTGCCAGAAGGTTCTTTGCACCAAACTGGTAGGTCCATCATGAGAGGATCCTCAACTAACATGAAAATTGCTATCTTATTTAATGAGGCAACAAGAAGAGCCTGATCAAATTTCTCCCATAGCCACCCATTTTCAGTCGTCCAGTAGCTTGCAACTGCACGGATTAAATCAGAGAAAAACTCCAGCAGTACATTCAATAAGTGGTGTATCTTCCAGCTACTTATCTAACCAAAACAAGGTGGAGGATCCATTTCTAACATACCTACACCCAGCCTGTAGAATGGGTAAAGCTTTAAGGATCCCTCTCCAAGCGTTAGAGGATTACCTTTTGGCTGCCATGAAGACCAGTCAGCAGAAGAAGCACCATATTTAGACAAAAAAATTTGCTCCACAAGCAGTCTTCCTCTTGCGACAGTCTCCAACCCAACTTTGCTAAAAAGGTAAAATTCATGTGCCTAAGACTCTTGATACCCAAACCCCCATTACTTTTAACAAGAGCCACAGCACACGTGACATGGATGAAAGCAGCACACATGTTAATGAAAATATCTAGAGGGCTAGTTTTGTATTTCTCCCTGTGTTTGTTATTTCGTTATGAACCGCCATACCTTGTATATAACTAGCGTGTAATTCCCTTACCAGCTTTTTCTTGAGAATAATACCAGAACCTTTTCTTTCTTCCTTCTTCACTGATGTAACCGCTTTGCGTTATGGTATCAAAGCACCGATCGTACGCCGCCGCCGTCACAGGCACCGGCGAAGCCAGTCAAACAGCACAACCTCAGATTCCGGCCAATCAGAAACCTCCTACAGTGGCTCCGCAGCGGAGCTCACCGTCACGAGCTTACAGACGCCTCAATGCAGAGGAATTGGATAATCCCCTCTCCTTGGCGTGAATGACAACCCTAGCTCTGTTCTAGTCAATCCGCCACTAGCTGGTAGCTCTTATTATGGAACATGGAGTGTCTCCATGCGAATAGCCCTTGAAGTAAAGAACAAATGGGGCTTTATCGACGGAGCATCGCACAGCCGAACAGAGATCAAGCTCAATATGCCTTCTGGAGACGTTGCAACCTGTTGATATGCTCCTGGCTTTTCCAGTCTGTTCATCACTCTATATCTCACAGTGTGATGCACCTAGACAAAGCCAGAGACGTCTGGGAGGACCTGAGGAGGAGATTTGCGCAGCGTGATGCTCAGCGAATTTCTGTGATTCAGAATGAAGTCTATGGACTGCGACAAGGAACAATGAGTGTAAAAAAATATTATACCAAGTGCGGATACTCTGGGAGGAACTGAACACGCTGAGACCAATTCCACACTGCAAGTGCGATCCGAGATATTCATGCGATCTCATTGATCAAATTCGGATAGAAAGGGAAACTACTGATCAGGTGATTCGATCTTACAAGGCCTTAGTGATGTTTATAATCTTATCCAAGTGCTGTATTAACATTACCTGAAGTATATAGAGTATTGTCATGCCTAAAAGATGGATAAGACGCATTGCAGTTAAACACTCAATCTAGCAATTAAATATTAGCTAGCAATGCTTTTCGATTCTGACACGGTTCTATGGTTGATGGTCTGTGGCTGCTTCCTCTAATTCCGTATAGAATAACAGACAAAATAATAACACCGAAGCTAATGTACTTTTGGAATTGACGGGTCATACCACAGACAAAGTGTTACAAGAAGCATCGGGTACCCCCCGGGATGGGTACCGGCTTTAAGTCAAGAGGCAAACAACAACAAAATGCTGCATCAGTAACCGGGGACTTGGGATAACTCAAGAACAGTTACACAAAATAATTTCCATCTTGCAACCTCAATCTGGTCAGACATCTGGTGCAGGGAACTAGTGCTGCAGTTTCATGGTCCCAGCTTCAATCCCCAATCTGATGAAACAGGCAAGCAATCTGCAAGCCTCATTAATTTCTATCTATATGTCAATCTTCTTGGATTTTTGATTCAGGTGCAACAAACCACATTGTTTTTCTTGCGACCTTCTTTATATAGATCATCACAAGGCTAATGAATCAAGGTTAACTCCCCCCACTGCGCCGACAGTGAGTCAAAATATAGAATGTTGAAGGCTGATATAGATAATCTTTGATTGAAGAAAGCTTTGCACATTCCCCTCGTTCAAGTTTTAACATCATCTCGGCAGGTAACTCATACAAGATACAACTGCAAACTGATTTTATATGCTGACAATGCTCTAATTTAGGAGACTCATGGGGTGAGCAGCTGTATAGCTAAAGAGAGTAGGGATTGTATCTCCTAATGCAAGCACCTATGTTGCCCAGCAGCTCCAGTTTGTTTGCGAGTGTAGGTGACAGTGAGCTTTGGCACAAGAGATTTGGTCAATTTCCACGTTCAGCAATTACCATTGTGAAAAACATTGCAATTTCTGTAATAAAACGATTGCTTGTGATGTGTGTACAGTAGCCAAACACAAACGATACTCCCATTCCCATAGTACCACTGTTGTCGAAAGTAAGATTTGATCTGTATATCATATTGAGTATATGGGACCCTTTCCAGTGCACAATCTCTACAAGGAGATACGTTATTCTTCAAACTATAGTGACGATTTCTCTAGATATACTTGATCCTTATGAAGAACAAATCGAGCCAAGCAGATATAGAATTCCTTGCCTTTGTTCACACTTCATTTGGAGTCTTGATCAAAACCATGCGGAGTGGACAATGAGTGACAATGCGATCGGATCCATTGGCAGATTCTTCTCAGCAAAAGAATGGCTCATCAACGGACTTGCTGTAATACACACAGCAAAATGCTATAGCCTGACGTAAGGCACCAAAGCATGTTCTAATGTGCGGAGGGTCTTGCAGTTAGGCCAATTCTGCCTTTGAGCTTTCTGGGACATTGCGTTATGCGATGCTACATTCCTATGACTAATCAACAGGCCTCCTTCTCCCGTTATTGATGGATTGAGCCTTACAGAAGTTGTATGGAAAGATCCCAGACCTCAGTAATACAAGATCTTTTTGTCTCTGCTATGCCTCCACATTGCCTCATGCAAGACACAAAATGGGCCCTAGAGGAAGGAAGGCATTTTTATTGGATTCCTGCTGATGTTAAAGGATATATCTTATATGACATTGAAGAACAAAACACTTTCATATCACGAGATGTGGTGTTCTATGAAGATGAGTATCCAATGGTTAAAGAGAAGAGCTCTATGCAGAGTCTTGAGTTGATGCCTGAGCCTTCCCTACCTGTCATTCCTATTGATAATTCATTCGATTTGGAGCTCCTGAGTCACATTGCACACCCAAACAGGCTGCTAAGACCTTGAGAGATGTTGATACCCAGCAGTTCAATGATTCTGAACCAGTGTCCACACCAGTGTGCTACAACCTGAGCCACATAATCAATCCAGTGAATCTGGTGAATTCAAGAGCCTTCCAAGTGAAGTTAGCCTGTCATTTGCCTTCTGTCCGCCCAGCGTTTAAAGAAATCGTCATGCTCCTGCCTAGACTGAGGACTACTACTGTGACACAGTTGGCCAATAGATCCTACACCCCACATTCTGTCTCAATAATTATCAGTACAGGAAGCTTTACTCCGCACACAAAAGCTTTCTCTATGCAGTTCACCTCTGTTGATGAACACATCATACAACCAAGCCTATAAAATCCCACCATTGAAAGAGGCCATGCGCAGCAGAAATCAAGGCCCTTAAGGAGAATAATACTTGCTATTGACAGAGCTTTCCCCCAGGCAAAACTCCCATCGGTGCAATGGTTTACAAAGTGAAATTGAAAAGCTGAGCTCCGGTGGAAAGATACTAGGCAAGATATTGCCAAAAGTGTATACAAACAACTCGGGTGACTAATATCGGGAGACTCTCTCTCCCGGTAGCAAGGCTCACCACCATTCGAACGTCTTGGCTCTACGAGCAGACGGACATGGTTGCATATTTCATCAGCTAGACAGTAAGAATGCCGTTTCTCCATGGCGATTTGATGAAGAAGATCGTATATGCTATTACACCTGATTTGCAAGGAAAAACCAAATCAAGTTTGTAAGCTTCTTTAGATCTCTATATGACCTCAAACAAGCTAGCTGGCAGTGATGTAAGCCTTGCAGTGCACTTATGAAATGCAATGTATCATTCAATCCCAGAGCTACCTTCCCTATTCGACAAAGGAACTGGTAAGGATTTTGTTGCCTTCCGTTATTTGGACGACATTTTGGTCACCAGCCCCAACATGTGTTTGATCCAAGAGCTCAAATCTTTTCTGATAAGACATTCAAGAAAAGACTTGGCCATCTAGTTATTGATCTGGTAATCGAAGCCTCACAGAACCAAAGAATGACTTCAACGTTACTTTTGGTGAACGTTTCCCATTTTAGCTCAAATGCAGCGTCTCTTGCACCTCTCTTTTACTACCCCAAAGGAAGCTACAAATAACTTTTCCATAGAATAGAATGACCCCGGCCGTTACCATCGTGACTGCCACTAGCATAGTGATGGGGGACCGTCAGGACGATTATAGCCAAAATGTTTGAGCCTGGTGAGGCGAGAGAGTTTTAGCTTTCCACTCCCCCAAGACAAGCTGAGGATCGAATCCTGTCAAGTCATGCAGAAGAGTCCTTCCGTCTGCCATGGAATTTGAAGGTTATCCCTAGATGCCTTCCCATATCTAAACACTAGGGATACCACGTTCTTCCATATACTCTTCCTCGATCCCAAGCAGTATTCTTGGAGAAGAATAGCGAACTTTGCCAAGTAAACTTTTCGACTCATGACCCATGAGCAAACATAGTCTTAGACATCTTTAATCTCTCTGCCTGCTGGACCGGTCAGCCTCACCAACAATGCCAAATCGTCTGCAAAAAATAAATGCGCAACGTTAGGACATTACGTGAACTTTAATCCCTTTCCACTCGACCCAATTAATGGGGGGGTGGACCGTTCATGAATATGACTAATCCCTCTCGATACATAGAACAATTAAAGAATAGGATGTCCTGTCTAATTCCCCTCTCTGATGAAAACCATCTGATTGGTGCCGTCCATAAACCCAATCTTAGCGCGTGTAATGGCCACTAAACGATAACCCTCATCCAATTGTTGATTTAAACCAATGTCCTGCAATGTATCCTGGATGAAACTCCATAAGAGCCTGTCATAGGCATTTTCAATATCAACCTTTAAAACCATCCACCCTAACTTCCCTTTTTTTTAACTCTTATAGAGTTCAAGACTCTTGGTTAGGCCTGTAGTGTAACAGGTCTTCACGTAACGATACCGCCGGGTCATGTCCTAGAAGTGGGCGTGACAGAGTGTATTAGAGCCTAGGTTTAAATCCTTAGTTGGTCAAGAATTTAAGTTTGAATTTTTACAAGATTAGGCTTTAATCTAGCGGCTAAATAAGTTTTGGCTTTGAGCCGTTTTGGATATGGTTTCATAAACATTTTTGTTGATTGTGTCATACTTTCTCTGTTGTGAATTTAGGGAGTGTTGCTTTACAATGATTAGGAGGGTGTTCCTACACGTGTTGAACTCGTCGAGTTAGGCATTGTTAAATGTGTCGCCTATTCGGAACATAGTTGTGGATGCTTACTTGTGTTGAGTTTCATGTTCTTCGCATTGTTTTATTTCTAAGAAGTTGCAAATGAACTTAAATTTGCAACTAAGAATTGAGAGAACCTTGTATGTTAGTACCCAATGGGGAAAATTGTGGTGACAGATACTTGGTTTCAAGATTGTCATCTACAACTTAGTGCGGAGTGATGTGCTCAATGATTTAATTAAGCTAGATATGCAGGATTTTGATTTGATATTAGAATGGACTGCCTATCAAAAACTGGTTATATTGATTTGCTCATGAAATGGTGGGATTTCAAAATTCCTGGACAATCATATCTATTACTCAGTGGGATACCTTTCCTAGAAGTGGGAGTCGTTCGTGCGAAGAGTGCCCATTGAAAGTAAGTTCTGCCATTGAAGGCTAAGAAAGAATTGAGAAAGGTGTGTAGCGATTTCTTGACTTAAGTAATGTAATACTCTATTGAGAGGAAGTAATTAGATGATAATCCCATGTAAAGAATTTCCGATACGTGCTCCTTAGAGCCGTTACCTAGATTAAACTCCAATAGAGAAATTGAGTTGAAATATAGGTTGTTCTCAAGACTACAGTCCTATATTTGAAAATCCCCTTACCGCATGACACCATTTAAGCTGTGAGTAAAGTGCAATTTCAAGATTCTCGATATGGTTTATTAGACCTAGTGTATTTCTTTGGGGTGCGGGGCACCAGTTTATCCTGCTGAAGTAAAACAAGATGTGCAAATGCAACGTGACTATTTGGATTTATTAGAACCTAAGTGTAGTCAAACACAAATGCCAAGTGGACTTGGTATCTCGAGAATACGCCAATGAGTTTTTTTTTTTTTTTTTTTTTTTTTTTTTTTTAAATATTGGCTCTCGCGACCAGTTTTGCGTCAGTGCTTCTCCGAATTGAAGAAGGAGAAGGAAGCCCATCGTGGCTTCGCCTCGGTTTTGTCATGCATACCATTTTGTCTTATTACAGTCATTTTCTCTAGTATTTGTCGTGGTTTGTAATAAAAAAAAAAAAAAAAAAAACTACGCTTCAATTGAGTATAATGCACTCTTCATTAGTGCGGAGAACCACGAAAAGCTGTCAAGAAAACAAGAGAAAGGGGTACTTGTAAGAAACACGGAGAGTCTTCAATCACAGAATAATATTTTGGGTAGATCACAATGTTATGTCCAACGGGTTTGATGCACATGAAATGGTTTAGAAGCAGTCCCATGCTATTTGAACTATTAAAAAAAAAAGTACAATCTATTATATTTTTAACAAATTCAAGTACCATGACAAAAACATATTTCTTCGTATAAGCAAGATTTAATCTCAGCTCAGTCAACTAAATTAATTTTCTTGCTTCTTTCACAATTTAACAAAAAAATCAACATGGGGGAAAAAAAATTTAATTAAAAGAAAAAAATTTCATTTCATAGTCCTGGTCTTCTTCTAATCTTTGTTCGAATTTGGTATTGGTTGATGCAAAATAAGCATTTTTTAAATTAAGACAAAAGTCACTGAGATTATTCTATTAAAGATATTTCTCAAGTGTTTATTGTAATGAAACTAAGGAAAATAGACAGAAACAATATCATCAGTCACTTTACTTTATCAATGTAAAGACATAATGTGCGAGTTTAAACAACATAAATCTATTTAAAGATATGTTCTCCAAAAAGGGAAAAACTGTGTTTAACTGTGCTATAATGTGCACCGGTGGGTGGTGTTGTGTTCTGTTCATGCGTCAAACATCCGAACATTAAAATTGTGAGAATTCTTGAATCCTATGTAAACAAATATCAAGATGTTTTTAAACTCAATGCTATGTTCTAATGTTTTTTTTTTTATTTTTTATTTTTTTTTATGCTTATGTATTAATCATCTTGTAATGATTATTAGTTTTTTTTCTTTTCTTTGTTCTATATAAATTTTTGGTTCGTAATTATTGCCTACGACCATTTTTATTTGTTGTTGTGTACTACACTTAATGCATTTGAGGAAGAGGTATGGCGAATCAAACATGAGTTGGCTTGCCGTGGTCTGCATATTAGTGTTGAGTTAGAGATCTCGCATATGTGCCTTAGTTTTTTATTTTTTTTTGTTTTTTGTTTTTATTGTGATGTACGAAGAATATTGCTTGGGTTTGCTGGCGTGTGCGTCATGTCGCAGAGGTGACGTTACATTTATCAGTTGCTTATTTTTTCGGTTTTAATTTTTCAACAATATCACTATCCTTTCTATCCACTTGAAGGCCAATGTCTACAAAAATGTTATCATGTAGTTGTTTTTTCTTCAAAAACTTTCACAAGCCAAAAGAACATAACCACATCAAAGCCTAAAGAGCAACGCACACACCGCCTACCACACAAATGCACAACACTAACGCCAACATTATATGTACGGCAAATATCAAACACAACACTATTATCTCATCATTCTTAAAGATTATGAAATCTGCTTAACAATTGCCACACGCTAACCTACCATAAGCGCAATCCACCATCAAACTAAATTTAAAAAAAAAAACAAAACAAATACAGAATGTGCAGAAGTTCATTACCAGAAATCGCACACCTACCAACACAAATGCACACAGCTAACACCAACATTAACGTACCGCAACATCAAACACCAATGACTACATCTCATGATGCTTAAGACTCTTAGAAATCATGCTTACAATTTGCACCACGCTAACCGTAAAATATAAGCGCCACCATAAACTAATAAGTATATATATAAAAAACGGATGGTGGCAAAGTCCATACCAGAAATTCGCACACCCTACCACAACAATGCACACTAACACCAACATAACGTACCGCAACACATCAAACACCAACACTATATCTCATGAGCTTAAAGACTCTTATGAAATTCATGCTTACAATTGCACACGCAACCTATATAAGCAGCAACCACATAAAACTATTAAATTATATATAAAAAAAAAAAACGGGATGGTGCAAATTCCCACTACCAAAATTCGCCACCATTCTACCACAGAATGCACACACTTGGCACATTTGCAAGCTCTGTAGATGTTGAATATTGTTTTTTGCACGTTAAATATCAGAATACAAATTATATCTAAATTATTAACATTGGATAGAGATATAATATATTATAAGGATGCTATTAAATTATCACCAAAATTAAACACCATCATATAATTACTCCTGCACACGCCATATACACGCACACACCATCGTACATAATCAACTAAAAATATCACTCTCAATACAAATATTACTAGTTATTATCTTTAATATTCTATCTAATATTAGCTCAAGATACAATTTAATACTAACAAAAAATAAACTTAATACTACGAATTAGTTTTTAATCCTTAGTTTAAAAATTCATAATGTATTTAAAATAACTTCAATCCTCAAAAACCATCCATTAAATAATCAATGGATATAATGAATTCAATACCATACTGTTTCACCTAACGTGAAACATATAATAAATAGTATACACCATACTACCCTTATAATAATTGATATATATACTATATATATAATTTATAGACTTATTATATAATATATAATATATTATATAATATAATTAAACAAAATCAATTCAAATATCAAATAACCCAATTATAACCACAACAACATCTTTTTTAGATTATAAAGATGTCCATTTATTTTAGACTAAAGAGTCATCTCGCATCATGAACCATTCTTGATTATTCATGCCGCACCATGATCTTAAAAGTGATATTTAAAGCTATAAACCATCATTTTTTTCCGTCTAGAACTTTTACAGTTTTCCTACAGGTTACCGTAATAATATTGCTGACATAAATTTTTAATTAAATTTTTTTTTTTATTTTTTCTTCTTCTCTTCAATCTTTCCAGAAGCATAATGCCTATATACACAAAAGCCCTCTGCAACCGCTATAGGATGCTTTAGCATATTGGAAAACACTTGAGCTTAGATAGATGAAGCTGAAAGCAACCATCTCAAAACAGTACAGACTAGTCGTCCATATCACCATTGTTCTTTACGAACTCCAGAAAAGCCAAGGTTCAGTATAGCACTAAAGGATTAATGGCACAGCATTCAATTGTCAATATTATCTTATTATTAATATTTAACATAAAAAAGAAGATTGTATAAAAAAAGAGCTGTAATATAGGTATGTCAATGAGATTTTTACTCGCTGATGAAAGCCCATATTTTACCTTCAATCGTAGTAAACATTGGCGGGTGAATCCCAGTTTCATGCCATCCCATATTTTTCAAAAACTCATGCAATAAGTGCACATTAAGTTAGTCTAGTAAAATCAGTAAGCATTACAACGAGTATGTTATATTATTTAATATAATATCACATTACAAAGATACAAAGGAAGAAAATACATAAAACTGGGTTACTAAACAAACCTAGAATGGTTCCAACACCAGAAGAAGGAAATGCAAAAAGGTAGGGAGAAGGAAATTAAAGGGCGAATAAAGTCGTGCATCCACAATCATTTAAATTTGGGAGTGACCATCATTCTGATTACAGTCTTCCACATGATCTCAACACATCCAGACCGTGCACAATACCGAATCACAGGCAGGTAATCCACTCATCTTCCTCATCTTGATACTTGATAGACATATTTTGTATGGATATTTTGAACTTTTTCCAATTTGCTCCTCCAAATATGTCATAGTTTGAGGATGAGAGTAAACCTTATGGTATCATTTTTATAGTTTACCTTGACAGACATTGTGTGTTACATTGCTTGTATTTCTGCTTGTAGAGGAGGCAGAGCAAGACATGGTTGAATTTCTTTATGTTTCTTAACAGCTTGTCATGTTTTTTGGTTATAGACAATTGCTTTTCCTTTTAGTTGCCATCTATTATACCAAAGGTCCACATGTCACTCTCAATGTAGTTGCTAACTCACAATATAAAATAATGTATATAACAAAACAATGTCTATAAATTAATGGAAAATTTATATTAGCACCTTTAAAGAGGTTTTTATCCAGCATCACTACTCTTACCAAACATTGATTTAAAAGGTTACTTTAGTCCATTACTTTCTCCCACCTTCTAAATTTGGTTTTGCCACCTTGTCCATCAAAGGGCATATTTGTTCGCAACTTATTTGAAATTGACTTACATGGGTGATCTCCATTTCGCATCCTTCATACTGCTTCAAGTAGATTGGCAAAATGTGAACAAACATCTACTCTTCTAATCTGCACTTTGCAACTTTCTTAGTTTCTAGCAACTGCTTTATCAAACTATTCGGATCTAAGGCTTATGGTGAAGCCATTTCTAAGGTGCTTTAATGTCTGCAGACTTTAAGCTCCTTTGTCCAAAAAATTCAATCGCACCACATTCACCACTTCTTTTATTAGGAAACTGGATTTTTGTTCATCCCTACTTAAATTCTATTAACTGAAAATTATACTTAAATTCAATAAAGATAACAACTTCTCTCCAACCTTCATCCTTTTACATTGCATTTACAGCAAATTCAACCAAAACTCCTTTAATGAAAAAGTCAAAATCCAAAGCATTCTGGGTTAAATCTGTCATCTTCATTATTATTCCCCTATTATTCATCATGGCCACCTAATGGTCCAAATTTCCTTCCTAGTCCTATAGTGAAATAACATTTGACTCAATTAAATTTCAATCATCATTTGCAACTACATTCCTCCCTAACAAATTTTAACGCACTCATCTAACTGGTTTGCACCTCCCTCCCATGATCTTCTGGCTTCCCAAAAGCCAAATACTAGATTCTTCCCAATGCCACTGCACTGTCAACTGGTCAGTATCCAACTTCTTCCTAGACACGCTGCTCCAATTCCTCATCATCATTCCCTTTCCTATTCTCAATCTTCAACCCACTATCATCTGGCAAAATCCACCAACTAAATGGATCTTAATCACCTGGACGGCTGGGTGAAAATTATTTCATTCCTTATGCTCATGCCATCATTTCCTCCCACCCCATATCGTGAAATCTGGGCTAAGTAACAACTCTCTTCACCAGAAAATTCATCCTCCATTGGTCCATCATCATGCCTCCGGTAATCTCAGCTGTGAACAGAATCTGTGAGATGGAGGGACAACACTAGGTTCCTCCATCGTCGTCACTCCATTCCTACTCCGCCCAAAGCACATTCTCGCGTCCCCATCTCCTTAACAGGGTCCATAGAACGTCCTTGGGTTGTCAACGTACCTCGTGGGAAAGAAGCAGCATTATGGTGGGGCGGTTAGCTTGTTCCGCCAGCCCAGAGATGCCAAGCTTCACAAGGGGTCAATCACATAATCATCACAAGTGTCATTGCCTGAATTTGAGTGTGGTGAAATTGATGGGGAAATGTATACTAATGTTAATTCGCTTTGCTTTTACATGTGATTAGATTACGTCGAGGGCCATCATATGAATTATTCACGATGAAGTCTATATATTATAAAAAAAGAATATAATGATGAACCTTTTTTTATTGGACCAAACCCTTGAACCTTAACCTTTCGTCCTTCAAATATAACTAACCAACAAGGCCAACAACTCAACCTCAATCACCATCACCATGAAAATACTAAGTGCAGTGTAATCACCTCTACTCCCAACTTTTACTCACTCTTGATAAATCTATTTTCTACCCTTTTCAACACTACCCAAAGTTCTGTCCCGAATGAGGTATTTCAAAAATTTCTAAATAATTCATGTTTGTGTTTTGACTACTTTATAGATTTGGACACTACGTAATGAATAATCATATCATGCTTGATTTCATCATTTTAATTTTGTGAAGTCCTATCAACAATAAAATTATTTAAATATTATGTAGTGCATTGCGCATTAATGCTAATTACCTTGCTTTCTCTTCTCCCCGGTTTCCCTCTTGTTCGATAAATTTTTTATTTTTTTTTTAAAGATCAAATAGACCAATTAGGTCCAAAATGACTTGTTTACATGAACCATATCAACTTAAAAATAATTTAAAATAATTTTAAATAAAAATTTATTAAATAATTATATAAAAAAAAAAAACTTACCGTCTTCGTCTCCCATGGCCCTAGAGATGATTGACATCGTTTTTGCCATGGAGACCATGGCTGGACCACCGTCCATGGAGACCATGGTTAATCGTCTCCATAGCGGGGACTTTGTCTTTGTGGACATGGAGACAAGGTTGACGGGAGATGAAGTTTCCTTCGTCTCCCTTTGGCCGGAGATGAATGTCCTCCATCTTTGTCATTGGAGACAAGATGGTAAGTATTTTTTTTTTTAATTTTTACATTTTATTTAAAATTATTTTTAAAATTGATAATCGGTCTTTTAGGTAAAACGTTATTTTGGACCTAATTACATGATTTTGTGTTATTCAGGAATCTAATTGTATTGTTTTTAAGTTCAATGGTCTAATTACACTTTGGTGTGCAATTGAGTGGCCTATTTGACCTTTATTCCCAAAAAAAAAAAAAAAAAAAAAAATGCTAGTTACCTTAATACAATACTATTTCAGGATGTCCAAGGTATAACTTTGCTTATATATTTCCAAAGTTAGAACAATTATTTCAAAGTTTCTAAACTCCCCCCAATAAAAGAGTAAATAAGTCATCGAATAATAAACTATATAGCTAAATTATATATAGTATATAATAAGGTATATAATATATATCTAGCAGTTTTTACACTTTTGCCCAATGATAAGTCAATGATACGTTTAAATAAGTATTCAAATATACAATGCAAATATATAGGATATATTATCATAGTAAAA